>JACJUM010004390.1:4517526-4563665 GCA_020976665.1 Heortia vitessoides
ATTCAGATCGAAGGTTCAAATTTTTGCTAAATAAATTTGAAATTAATGAAAATTTGTAAAATAATAATTAATTAATTAATTAATTTTAAACTAATAATTTACTTAACACTATCAACATTTATCAATAGTATGACAGTTTCTCAACTTTTGTGTCAATCTAACAATTAATCAATCAATCATAGTTTACGATAATGAAATATCAGTGTACAATTATTTACCTTTATTGTTGTAGTTGTTGTAAATGACGAATCTAAGCACTCCAATTTTCACTACAGACACAGCTGACGATACTTTAACCACACGTGTGAACTTGTATTATGACGCTTTCTTGTTTTTCCAACGCCAAGAACGTTCGAGAAAGACAAAGACAGAGACACAAGCATGCGCCGATTCAATGCGCCTGATTCTCTAGTGCTGCGCGCGCAACAGACCGATCATAGTTGAGTGGGAGAGAGACGCAAGGCATTCGGCGAGCCTCTCTCTCGTTCGGTGACTCATCGTAACGTTACCGAGCGTTACACTTTTTCATAAGTGACTCCCAGCCACAACCTAATATAAGACGTTGTCACGTCAACAAAAGAAATATGGTGAACACCCACCCACACGGTAGACAGACGATAAAAAACCACAGGATCGCGCTGGGCGCAGGCCGCATGCAAACGCTCCCATTGGAGATCACTTGGGAGGCCTTTTTCCAGCAGTCGATGTCCTACATGCGATGCGATGATAATGGTGGTAGTATTAAAACTACATGGTTAAGAAGGATGTCTTACATGTGGAAATATGATATTCTCATTCTTAAACAGCAGGCACGTCTCTTCATGGATCATGATGTCATGCTCGTCTCTTGGGCAGACGCATGACGGACTCAGCAAAGATGAACTCGACGATGATGGTTCCGTGCACCCGCATTGTTGATGATCATGGTGACGTGATCTATCCGATTCAGACATCGAGAGATAATTTAATAAAAAGTCTTAAATATTCGTACAAAAGACAACACTCCAATTTGAAATGCGCCGTTGTTAGTTGCTAGGCAACCAATTTTTTCTAAATTATATTTATAGCATCCTCCATGCGTGTAAACTTTTTGATCAAACAAACTCTTTTAAAGAACTTTTTTGAAATTGACGTTGCCGCGTTACGTTGCTATAGCAACGGAAGTTCGTCAACATTGTCAAATGAATTGTCATTCAGTGCAAAATAATAATAACACGCTATGGTAAGTGTATTTTATCAATAACACCAAAATATATTTTTATCGACCAACAATTTATTAGTTATTTACTAATGATTTTTCTTATGAAACATGTAAAGAAAATATAAATAAATAGTTTAAACAGAACAATAATACGGTAGTCTAGATAAAAAAGAATTGATAAATATTATATATTTATAAAAAATAACTAACAGTTTGGTTATACCTACATATTTTAACTATTAATTAATTTTTGTTTAATGTCTCCAAATAATGTTAACAATAGTTATTTCTTAGCAAGGAATAATATCGGAATATATAGGAATAATAATAATAGGTACATATTTTAATTATAATTATAGCATTATAATTGATCCTCGGCACTATGGAATCCGACGTTTAGAAAGAGGTGAATATTACCTTCAAGATTCCGATAAATAAATATACTCATCTTGGTGTGCAAGATAATAAAAGCGTGATATCTGAATATTTTTCGTAAACAACTATTTCAATAATACGATTAATTTCCATACACCACCATTACACCACCCTGGCCTCGAAAAGAAGTTGCTAGTAGGACAGTCACCCCAACTTGCGGGTGGACGTCTTATGCTGTAAGTAACTATAGTTATACTATATCAAATGGTTCCAGATACTATCCCGGTCAAAACCAGCCGCTGACAGTAGGAGCGGAGGTAGCTCTTCCGCCAAAAAAAATTTCCCAGAACTAGAAGATTTGATCATGAAGAGGGATTACGTTGGAGCACTCACAATGCTTGAAGTAAGTTTGTAGTGGGCTATTGGCGCCACGCACAATAACTCAATATACCGCGTTACGTCAACGTCAGCCACTCACCAATCCCTCCAGCCAATCACTTCACAAAACCTGCATCACGCTTACAATTTTTAACAACGACACACGACTGTGAATGCAGTATAGAATGGTACCTCCTCCTATACCAGATGTTTTAAGAGGCGACTAAGTTACCAGAACCGACAGATAGCGGTATATTCATCTGCAACAGTTTGACTAATGTGCAGGGCGGGGATGATGTGATGATAATGATGATGATGACACGACTGTGGGAGCATGACCCTGACCACATAACTCCTCGGAAGACGTTCCCTTTTTTGCGAATACAGCGATTCCTCTCTCTGACTTTAAAATCAGTTGTAAATTAAGAATTTTTAATTTAGAGTTTACAGTTTGTTGGACTATTTAGGGATGCCCTCTTTTTTTCTAACGTCATAATCATCATCGTCATACCAGCCAATAAAAGTCCACTGCTGGACATAGGTCTCTCCGAGAAGGAGGTTTTTTTGCCCATAATTGCCGCGCTGGGCAAGCGTGTAGGCAATCGCAAAGCGCAGCTTTCGCGACGGTGATGCTGCTGCCCACCCCCTCCCTGTACATTTGAGCTGCACTGTTTCGGTTGGATATACTGCCATCTGTCGGTTTTGGTACCTTAGTCGCGTCTGACGACACCTGGTGCAGTGGGAGGTAATATTCTACTCTGCCGGTACCTTGCGGTTTTCTAACGTAGCCTGCATTATTCCTACTAAAATTCAACAATCTATCTACCAGGTAAAAACTCAGTCACATTAAGACAGACAGACAAATATTTTTACAATAGCTTTTCGTTTGAAACAATTACCTATTAGCAAGCGCTCCGCGATTTCTCTTACGTAGTTGTCCTTCCCGTAAAAATAAGAAGATATAATTTATTTTATGTTACGATGATGTTGATGATAATGTATAATTATATATATATTAATATTAAATTTTGTTTTAATAAAATGATACCGGTATTCGAGTTTGGTTGTTACAAACGTACATTTTAGGTAAGAATATCTATATGTTTGTAAAAATAAAATAGCCTATGTTCTCCAGGAAACCAACAAAAATACAAACTTTTCTCCTCATAACATTCGTTTCTATACATATTCGTTCCTATACTTTCATATGGATTAAATAAAAAACTATTTGTATTGATCCTCAAGGAACATTCAAACCTGCTTATAAGAATTATTACATAACCTCATACAGAAGGTGGTCTGCATTGGTACCCCATATTTACTTATTATAAACGGCAATGTCCGCGCGGCTGTGAGATTGAAGGGTAAGAGAGATGTAAATTACTGGATAATGTGAAATATTATTTTCAAGTAACAAGGATGGCAACGTGCTAGTGATATCCTTGTTCCATGTAGTAAGCATCAACCGGACTGTGTGCTTGTTGACTTGATCCAATTAAAAAAAAAAGTGTAGAAACGAATGACGATGAGACGTCAAGCTAGATAAGAGTCTCATCGTCATTCTACATTGCTTACTATTACATTCGTCATCTACATTATATTTTGTAATAAATTAAAAACAATCCTTTAGTTCCTGCAACATGAAGGAAACAACGAAGTTTGGGCAGACGTTTGGGCGGCGTGGTGTTGGTTCCATTTGGGCGAGTACCGGAGCGCGCTAGAGGCGTACCAGCGTGTGCGCACGCGCAGCCAGCTCGACGAGAGGGTCGCAGACAACCTCGACATGGACATTGCAGTTTGCTTCTTTTATTTAGGTCTGTTATGTGTGTTCAAAGGTAACGTCTGGTATCATTTATGTTTATTTATTTAATAATTGCGCTGACATCAAGATAATTCGGTTAGAACGCTTATGTTACGGTAGCTACACAAACAGTAGAGGAACTGCAAATATGATATTGACATACATTTTGAACACCCAGTCACAGAACAAACACAAATATCATACTCGCACTAAATCTAAATATGTTTTTGTTCTGTACTAAATGAGTAGAACAGTATTGCCATCGCGACAGCCCTGCGCAGCAGTTAAGGTAAAAATTCCCCCTTATTTAATGAGTTGGGGAGGCCTTTGGATCGGATATCTTTAAATTAAAAGAGCACAAAGTACATGTTCTCAACAGCCTTAGGACGCCCACTGCTGGACATAAGCCTCTTTAATTGATCTCCAATAGGACCGGTTGTATGCGGATTGTATCCAGCGCGTTCCTGCGGTTTTAGTCAGAATGTCTGTCCACCTTGTAGATGAACGCTGTGTTGGCTTGAGACTCAGTACGTGGTTTTCTTACTGGGAGACTAAGTACTTACTTACCCGCCGGCAATATCATTAATTTTGTTTTTGTTTCGAATCTCCTCATTCCTGATTCGATCTCGTTAACAGACTCCAAGCATTGCCCTCACTATTACTAGTTGGGCTATTTTGAGTTGGCTCATTAGGTATGAATGTAGTTAAAAACCCTGAAATATTGATAATAATTATTTGTTTTTAATAAATGTGAATGATTACAGGCATGTACAAGGAATCTCAAGAAGCAGCCGAAAAAGCACCCAAATGTACTCTAAAGGTAAAATGATTGGCTTACCGGACTTCTTTTAATAGTGCGTTCCTCGAGAGCTCTTATTTTCCTGGGATCAGAAGTAGCGTGAGAACTTCTGTGACCCTTAAAGTTTCTACGTCTGTATTTTTCCGAGATAAAGATAAGCCTATTGTTCAATTCCAGACCATAATGTATACTTGTGCTAAATATCATCCATATTCATTTATGAATTCTTTCATAAAGGAGTGGCAAGCTTCCATGCTACTATACATCTTCACAAACTTTTTCATTAGTATGATTTCCTCAACATGTTTAATTTTACAGACGAGGCTGATGTTCCACCTCTCGCACAAGCTGGGTGATGAGGAGGCACTCATGCACGCCCACACAGCTCTCCGCGACGTTCCCGAAGATCAGCTCTGCCTGGCATCAGTTCACTACCTGCGGGCACACTATCAGGAAGCTATCGATGTTTATAAGAAGCTACTGCTTGATAGGCGGTGAGTCATTCTGTGCCCATGCATAGTCATTTCACGCTTTGTACGAAACTATTGGATATACGTCTTCTAGAACGGGGAATGCTTTCTCATAATTGCGGTGATGCGCAGACTGGTCGCTGAGCGTCTCTTCGTGACGAGGATTAGAGTCTTAAAGCTGATTTGTGCGCTCATAACTGTATCTCCTACACCAATATTTATGACATTACTTCATTTTGTCATAACACACAGATACAAACTGTCACATGAATATACACTCAAACATACACATATAATCCGCAGGACGTCCTATTGTATACCTATAGCTAGGCTTAAAGCAGTACACCGCACTCACCGGTGAGTGCGTGTTACTAGTGCGGCTCGGCACTATCCATTGCCTCTAAAGTCCTCTCAAACGATGTCCACTCAAGCCGAGGTCCGTACCTAAGTGGCGCCCTTGATTATCCTACGAATTATAACAACCTTTTTACGCACCAAATGCCTTTTGCAGATATAAACGTTATGCCACTGATGACATGGACTGGATTAAAGTGCTTTCTCTTACATCTGGGTAATGATTTCTAATAACCCTAAACAACTTAAATTTATAGTTTATTAGCAAATGTAAGAGTTGATTTTATGTAAAATTAATTATTACTTGATTAGATTCTAGCCATGTAATAAATGACACGGTTGATTTATGTATTGGTTTTATTATTTGCTGAATTCTGGCATCTAGTGTAATATATAAGTAAAATATGTAGGTTTTGATATAACGGTTACTTCTGGAGTTACTAAACCAACATAACATCACCTCTTAGTAACAATGTACCTGATGGCTACAGGCTACAGAATATATCCATGGTCAGAAATTCAATTGGCCTGAGGAACATATGGGCAAAAAATTTTCTATTTATTTAATTCAGACTTTTATTAATATTTTTATATTTATTTAAATCTGACTATTGTCAATATTTTCATGTAGAAGAGGATTTCACTTCCAAAATATTTGTTAAGAACTGCTTAAACAAAATTAGAAATAAAAAAGTCACAACGAATTATTTGTTTTTATTTTCATTTTTGTTCTTCCTATAAACTTGCACGTTGTCCTTAACGACAATTGAATTTATGACCGTCAATATATTCCTTCAGGAATCTTCGAAATATGCACAATAGTCGTTAATATTCAAATATCGCCTCATGATCTAGGCTATTTTTGCGCAGAGTCTCGCAACGGGTTTAGGACACTCCCCATAAGTGTGTTCTCCGGAAGGCTGTGTACATTTTAATCTTTAAAATAATTACTTTGACAGAAGAAAAGCGGAAGTGGTGATCAGTAATAGTAATATGAATGCTTCTCCTCTTACTGTGGCCTCACGAACAAAAACGCATCACATTTTCATGTGAAAATGTATTTCAGCAACTACATGGCGCTGAACGTGTATGTAGCGTTATGCTATTACAAGCTGGACTACTACGACGTGTCGCAGGAGGTCCTTGGGGTCTACCTCACGCACCACCCCACCTCCACCGTGGCTGGGAACCTTAAGGCTTGCAACCTGTTCAGGTAAGCCATATAATATATGAAAATATCATGTTACTAGCTGTGCCTGCGACTTCGTCCACGTGGAATAGTTTTTTTCATGTTTATTTATATCGAATCAATGGCCTGAAAACTAAGTTTCATGTTTCTAGCTCTAAAAATAGCAATACTTCAATACAACTTTACATCCCCCCTTTTGACCCTTTACAACCCTTGTTTCGAATTAAAAAATAGCCTATGTCCTTTCTCAGGGTCTAACGATTGTCTGTAACAAATTTTATCAAAATCGGTTGAGAGGTTTAAGTGGGAAAGCGTAACAGACAGACAAACGGACAGAGTTACTTTCACATTTATAATATTAGTAGGGATTATATATTTCAACTCAATTTTTTTAATAATTCTTTAGTCTCGTCTTGTGGGCTATCCATCCAGTCCATCTAGGATAAAAAAATGTTTATATTATGAATATTTGTATTTTTTATGTCTGCATGTTAAGAATGTATTTAAGTATTATATTTGTGATTCATCTATTGCCTGACGTCCGTAACACTAGAGATTTAAATGACTTACCTTAGAGTTAGAACATGTATGAGATGTTGCGTGAATTAAATATTTTTTAATTTTAAAAACAAGAAATTATGAACAAATTTTGATTCAAACAGGTAGCTCTTAAAATATATAAGGTAAAAAAACGCAGATCAGTAAGTTCTTAAATAAAACTTGTATTTATAGATTTAAGATTTTGGAAGACATTATAAAAAATTACCATCGATCTCGGTATTACAATTAGTTTCTTTGAACAATAAATAACTTTAAATATTTCTGCTTGAAAGATCTCGTGTTAGATCGCCAGTTTGATGTACATCTTATGATACCACGTGTTCTGCTTCAGACTATACAACGGGAAAGCAGCTGAGTCCGAACTGAAACAAATATCTTCCGAGCAACACACCTTCGGCCAGGATTTGGTGAAGCATAACCTCGTCGTTTTCCGAAACGGTGAAGGGGCGTTGAAGGTAATATTTGTGTTTATTTAATCACCTTGGTAGTCCCACGTGATTACAAAAACATGGGCCGTGGGACGCCGGGCAGACTAGAATAGTACCTCCTTTTGCCTGAGATACTGGAACTGACAGATGGCGATATAGCCATCAAGAATTTTATGGCGAGTTCGGTACTCATCATACCACCCATTGGGAGTTCTCTGCTGGACATAAGCCTCTTCAAGAAAGGAGGTATTTTGCCCATAATTGCCGCCCTGGGCAAGCGTGTTGACAATCGCAGACCGCAGATATTGCGATGGTGATACTGCTGCTGATCCGCTTAGTGCATTTGAACTGCACTGCTTCGGATGGATATACCGACATCTGTCGGTTCTGGTGTTGTCGGTTCAGTGGGAGGTACTATTCTATTCTGCCGGTACCTCACGGCACCATTCGGGACTGTTCTAATTTTATACGCCTAAGGTCGTGGGTTCGATCCCCACTCAGGAAAAATATTTTAATTATGTATATTTGAATTTGTTCTGATTTTGGGTATTAATTATGTAGTTAAGTTTTATATACGATTTCTCTTTAGTAATGTCTGTAACTTAAGTGCTTTACGTGACTTAGTAATGTTGTATGAATTTATTTATTTAACATTAACAACGTAGAAGATTCGGAGAGCGGAAATTGACATCTGAGTAATCCAACAAAATGTCTAATCTTATTGTAAAATATGTCTAACTGCAAATCGAATGATTGTGTCTATTTTTTTAATTTTCTATGCGATTAATGAAGGGGATTTTCAACTCGATGTTTAGGTGATGCCAGAACTGGTGGACGTAGTCCCAGAAGCTCGGCTCAACCTGGCCGGTTACCGGCTCCGCAACAGGGAGCCATTAGAGGCCCGTACGTTACTTGAACCACTTCAGCCGACCTCCCCACTCCACTACATACTACGGGCGGTGGTAGCCGTACGCCTCTACAACGAGACGGGTGATGTGAGTATATATTTAGTGGAAATATTGTTAAGTTGGTCGAATTGACTTTGTGCTTGCTGTGCAAATGTTGAAGACCTATGAGAGATCCGCCGAGGGGTATGAGCGGAGTACAATTGTACCTCTCTCTGTGCCGGATGTAAGCCGTAAGGTATCAGCGGAGTAGAATAGTACCTCTCTCTGTTTTTGAAGCCGGGCTAACGGATGGCGGTATATCTTATTGAAACAGCGCAGCTTAAATACTACAGCTTGAGGATGGCTGCAGCATCCTCGTTGCGATCTGCGATTGCCACCACGCCTGCCAAAAAATCCCAATGTCTTGGCGAGGGCTACAGTAGACTTTTTAAAAATATCTAGCTTTTACCAAAAAAATCTAATTATCTACATGAAATTTTTATTTTGAATCATGAACGCGGGTAATTTTTGAGTTTGTTACACTCAAACAGACGGTTTTATATCGAAATAAACCGACACGACGTGAATTTTATAGTTTTTAATTAATATTCTAAGAGGATATTTGATTTTTACTACTTCACCGATTTTAATAATCTTTTCACCATCAGAAGGCTACGTCTTTACCGGATTAATAATACGGAATATTATAGTTTCAACAAAATGACATTCCTACGTAAAATGGAACTGTGTTAACAAGATATGTGTTTTTGTACATTTGTAAGAACTAAACTTATAAACCTACATAGTATATTCCAAAAAAAAATTTACTAGTTATTTACATTATCGGCAAGTAACATAATATTTAATTTCCATAATCTTGTGGGAATATTAACTACGAGGGTGCTTAAGGAGAATAATGTACCGTATAAATATTTCAGACATTAAAGAGTTAATATAAAATAAAACAAGATTAACTATCATATACGCATAGGGAGCGAGTGGGGCGTGTCCACCCTAGGATGATCTACCGCCCTTTCTAGGATGTTGGACTACCGATACTCGAAATTCTATGATAGTGAAAGTTAACTCCAGGCGACACTTCAATTTTATAAACTTAATATTTTAAAGGTTGCACCCACGACTTCCACAAACATTATTAAAAGCTAAAGCTTGTTGTTGTTAGAACAAAAAAAACACGCTTTTAAAATACATCAAACTATAAAGAAGAAAAGTATTTTTTATAACAAAGTGAAAATAATGATGAACAAAAAGTACTATCATCATTACTTTAGTTTTGTTACAAAAAAAAATTTTCACTTTTTAGATTGATGTATTTTAATAGCGTGTTTTTTAATTTTCTATAAACTATATTTTATTATTCACTTTTTAGTTCGATTTGATTATAAAAGCGCATTTTTGCTTGCTGTTACACAGAAGACACGGGAGGAATTTCTTTCATCCATCTCATTATCTTGATGAGTACCCTGATCAAGATAATGAGATAATCTTATCAAAATATTGTATTAGCTCCGATTCTTGATATGTGTACAAAGTTTAAATTCAATCTGTCCGTCTAAATTGGGTCAAAATGGACGTCACAAGACAACTAACATTACGCATAAAAATTTACCTTTTTCTTAATGAAATGTCTGTTATGAACTTTGACACTACAATAAACTTTATACAAGTGTAAGGTTATTATTGAAATATGTTAATATACAAATCACACGTACTCAATCCGCGTCATCGCATCGCCAATAACATGCCAGGAGCTATGCCCCTTACAAATGATGCCTAGACACGTCAATGGTCAGTATAATGGGCGTCGGCAGGAGGAACAAATGAAGCTGGCACAGCAGAGCTTCCACCTAGTTGGCAGCTCAGCGTCTGAATGCGACACGATCCCGGGCCGCCAGTGTATGGCCTCCTCGTACTTCCTCGCTGCCCAGTTCGAAGAGGTGCTGGTGTACCTCAACTCCATCAAGAGCTTCTTCGTCAACGATGACACCTTTAACTTCAATTATGCCCAGGTATACTTGATTTCGCTGGCCTCATAATTTTGCGGGTTCATTATTTATTTATAAGTTACGAGTAGTAGTACAATAAATAAATAAATTCATGCGACATCTCATACGTTGACTTGACTCCGAGATAAGTAGCTCGAAGCACTTGTGTTACGTATAACAGGCAACAGAGGAATTACAAATATAATACTACAAACAAACAATTTTACAGTGACAGCTATACGACTCTGGAACGAGCTTCTGTTGAATATTGAGCAATCCCCAAACAAATATATCCTGAAACGCTTTTTCTGTTCGTGCTTTATTTACTGATGCTGCTGTAACTTTATAACTCTATTTCTGATGTATGTTATTTTATATATATTTTATATCATGTGTATTTATTGCGTTTATTTATACAAATATGCATGTAACGTTTATCTATTTTGTATCTGTATTGTGTGCACCATTTTATATATACATATATATTTATTTTTTTCTGTTTCGTATATTGGTTGACTCTTTGATAATGCCAACTGGCATTAAGTCCGCCATTTGTACATTTTGTAATATTTTCTATAAATCATTTTCTATAACTATAAAGTTCAATAAATAAGTACTATAATACGCATACATACATTTATTCAATTCATTTTTATATATAGATTGATAGTTGATAGTTTGGGATGTGTGTATTTCTTGATGTCACTTTACAAAATAACAAAAAAAAATCACAAAAAAATTATAGGGTTGGATAACCTTTAAAAAAAAATGTGAAAAATAGATAGTAGCCGATTCTCAGACCTACAGAATATGCATATAAAATTTCATAAGAATCGATAAAGCCGTTTCGGAGGAGTATGGTAACTAACACTGTGACATGAGAATTTTATATATAGTTTAATATCCGTCTACACTTTCTTCCCTTTAGGCTAAGGTGGCCACAGGATTCTACCGAGAGGCAGAAGAGTGTCTGCTCGGCATTGAAGATGAGAACATCCGCGGTTCGTTCACATATATGGCCTGCCTATGTCGTTGCCACGTCATGAACAGAGACGCCAACCTCGCCTGGGAAATATGTGTCAAGGTCGGAGAACCAGTACAAAAACCTATTTTGATAGCGTGTCTTCTATTCTCTGAACAAAAGCCTTTTTTGTACAACTCTGCCTCATTCTTATAGACATGTGAAAATAATAAGGAAAGAATATAGTAGACGACAATAGTAGATAGGGTCGCGAACATCAAGCTTAACTGACATACATAAGTCTCAGTTATCTAAGTAGCTTCATCATCATCTTCATATCACCCATTAGAAACTGGACGTAGGCCTCCCCAAGGAATTTTGCCTGTAATTGCCGCGCTTGGCAAGCTTTAGCGACGAAAACGCTGCTGTCCTGTGCATTAGAGCTACTCTATATCGGATAGATATACCGCCATCTGTCGGTTCTGGTACTTTAGTCGCCTCTTACGACACCTGATACGGGAGGAGGTACTATTCTACTCTTCCGGTACCCCACGGCGGATTCCTTAGTTATCAGCTTATTATTTTATGATTCGTTCTTTATTTACACCTTGTGTTTTTCTTCTACGCAGTCCGCCGGAACACCAGATAACTTTGCGCTACTGCAGTTGGTGGCGAATGACAGCTACCGCATGGGACAGTTCCTCGTTGCAGCCAAAGCCTTCCTTATGCTCGACCGGTAAGATTGTATACAAGAGATATAATAAAACCACAAACCATGGACCATTGAAGACAATAATAAATTTAACAGAGGATCAGGAAACTTGGTATTGTTAATTGGTTCCGAAAGTGTCAGACCGTCCAACCTAAACATTTCCCATTCTTGGTCCAGCAGTAGACTTCCAATGGCTGATATTCTTATGGTTTTAAGCTTAATTAATATTATTAATAAAAATTGGTACTGATGTCATAAAACTGTATCTCAGCTTTGGCTATTAAAAAACCCTTAATTTGTCGCTAATTAGACTGGATGGAGGCCCAGAGATGTGGGAAGGACTGAGAGGCGCGGTTTGCGGGTGCGCGCAGGCTGCAGCAGCCAACAAACCTCACGCTTCTGCCGAACTCCGGGATGCGCTTTCCCTGCTAAGAGGTTGGTCACATTGAGAATCATACGAGGCATGTTTTCAAATTATACCCACATAAAATCTTCAAAATTAACTATATTTTTTCTATAAATATATATTAACTTTTACAATATTCCTCAATTGACCGATGACCTTGACAACCTTATGCGTTTAAACAAGTAATTAAAACAATCAGGTCGTTGTGTGCACCATTGACCAGCTTAAGCAATTATTAGCTTAAGGAAAATTTGTTGCCAAACTAGCCTAAACAATAATAGGTTCATTGATGTGGGACTAAAGACCAATGAAATATTATGATATCACAACCACATACAACAGTTTTCTGCAATGGAACCTTTTTATCTCTTCTACCGCCAAATAGCAGTGTTTGCATTGCTGTGTTTCGGTATGAACTGTGAGAAACTCAGTGAAATAACTGGGTAATGTGACATAATATCTTCAAGTGACAAGGTTGGCGACGCGTTAGTGATATTCTTGTGGTAATACAAGCCTTAAGGCTGCAGGGACGCTTAAAATCACATACTAAAAGAAATGAAATCCGTTTAAGAGGGAAATGAAGAGTAAGAACGATGCAAAATTTAATATAAATCAATGTAGATATAAAGAATGCCAGTTATATTCTAATAAGCAGATCCATTAGAATTATCTTTCTACTCTGCCCCGTTTTTTTATCTTTTTTATATTTTGTAAACGTGATCCATGACCGTATATTTTTTCTTCATTTAACTTGACTATACAATATTCTTACTTCAGGTCCACGCGCGCACCCCAGGGCTGACCACATCCTCCGGCCCATTACCAAGTGGGCACAACAGAACCGCATTCCTGTGTGATGACAGGAGCAACCCTGCAAACTCGCTTAAGCCTTACTCATACTAAAGATATATGCAATACAAATAGAACATCCCAACAGGTGATACGCCCAGCGAACACAAGTATAGAGTTTGGAGGGTTAAAAATAAATTTTAAGGAAGTATTCAGACTTTAAATTATTAATTAATAATACTGCTTTGTTTTTAGTGCCGTGGGGTATCGGTAGAGTAGAAAAGTACCTTAATACCAGGTATCGTAAGAGGTGACGAAGGTACTGGAACTGGTAATTCCTAAGTAAGAACATTTTTTTTTTAAATTATTCTTTTTATCTGCCTGGCTTTTTGTTTTGTCTAATCCTGGCCATCTGGATGGACCGATTTTAACTAGATTTTCACTGACAGCTGTTGTAATAAGAAATAACTAAGGCTGCCTTTATTATTTGTTATTCGCGGTAACGGGAGCTGCACGGGAGTAACTACAGGGCTCTGCTAGTTAGTAATAAAAACTAAATAGTTCAGGCTAAAAGGCCCAATGATGAACTCCTGATATTATCAGAGTTAGTAAAACATGTTCGGCATAAAATTCTATCTGCAGATGTTCCAATACGGGTTGGCACACCTCCATTCATACATTTCCGTTGGTTTCGTATATGGTCAAATGATTTTGAATGCGGCGTGTTCCGTGCCTTTCAATGTAATCCGAACAGCAATACATTTCGCAAATAGAATTTGATGTGACAATCACAAATTGGCCAAAAGTTACAAGAACTAGGCTCGTTTTTTATTTTTAACATTGCAGAATTTATTATATCTCAATCTTAAGTAACTAACTACTAAATACATCGTGCTTATTCCACAAAGAAAAAGTTTGTCCCACGGGAACGTGTTTTCGGGATAAAAATAGGCCTATATACATTTCATCCAGATCTGTTCAACAGTTACGTGGTGAAATAAGCATCCATCCATACCAACGTTCACAATACTAGACCCGCCCCGGCTTCGCATAGGTGAAGTAGGGATAAACAGTGGTTATTATGGGTTATCTCTATGAGAAGAAAGACATTACTTTGATCTGTTTCGTGGGGTTCAGACAGCTTTTGCAGTGTAATCGCATTTTTTTATTATTTAAATCATCACATTGGAAACTTACTATCGGTGTTTCTCAACTTTGTTATCACTATTTATTGAAACCGCTTTAAAATCTGTTGCGTAGTTGTAAAGATCTAGGCATACAGACAGACAGGAAAGCGATTTTGTTTTTTACTGTTTAGTGAAAACATTATCCCTTAAATGTCCGATGATTTTGATATTTTTTAGAATCCCGTTCAAATAAATTAAGTAATAATAATATTAAGTATAGATAAAACGTTAAAACGCTTTATAAGCACGTTGTCCGTTAAAAGTGACCGAACTAAATTTAACATGAAGGCTTTATTTGCAATGACGATAAAAAATGGCTATTGTGGGTATTTTAATAGATAGATAGAGTTTTTTGTAGACCTTTTTAAGGTGTACCTCACTCTCACCTATTTCTACCGATAAACATCTGTGTTCGCATCGCGATCATCCCGATCATCGCGGCAACGCGTCAGTGATATCTTTGTGATAATATGAGCATCTATAGGCTGCGGTGATGCGCTATCACGAGGATAAAATATAGGAAACACAATCGCAAATTAACATAACGGAGGAAATTAAACTTTTGTAGTCGGAGTACTTTTAAAAATGCGGGTGCGATGTTAAGACACGCGTTTTAAAGACGTTATAACATTTTAGTACCCTTTGTAAATTAGATTTTAAATGAGAACCTTCGCTGGACCGGTCACTAGGACGCCGCCGGACGTTGCCCAACTAGCCACGTATGTATGTATGTACCCACTATAGATATTAAAGTAGTATTTCCTTCCATGTCCGCTCGCTAAATCGGCACAGATTGCGACTGCCTGAATATTTAACAAGTCACAAATTGACTCACGTCGTGGTCATACTAAATGATTGATTTATTTTTCGATAATGAGCTAGATTTAGTATTGGTGTTAATCATATGGAGTTGGTTGGTGAATAACTAGCCACTTTTCAAATTTGGCTTATTTTAACTTCCATAGACTTGGGTTCATAAATATTTCAGTTATTATTAATTTAATTTTCCGAATTAATAAGTGCTGATAGCGGAGATATTAATACCCAGACATAGAATAAACATAAATCCTCATGATATAAAATGTATGTTTATGATCGAACCCAGGACCCTAGGCGCACAAGATCATCTGCGCTACCGGGCTCGTAATTTGCTTTAATTTCTAGAATTTTGGATCATTAAAACACACACTGCCGTGCGAGGATCCATTTTTATTTTAAGATTCAAAAGAAATGCCCCAATTAAATAATTAAAGCAATTACTTTCTTAAAATATGATCAAACTTAACAAATCATAGGTAAATTAAACGAGCGTTCATTGCTACTAAATTTGATAGACTGAAGTATTATACTTGTATATATACGTGAAAAATAGAATGTAAGCACTAAACATAGATTCCTACGTTATAGGTGCGTTCAAAAAAACTAGTACGAAATATCAAGTGATATCTTGTGAACAATTAACTAAACTCTCTTCTATAATATTTTTTAAGAATTAAAGGACGATAAAATAAAATATCCAAAAAATACCACAACAGAATTGCATTTATTTGTTTTTTTTTATAAACTATACTATATATTTACATTACATAGTAGTAATACAACGCGTCAAGATCAAGTCCGTAGGCAACAGTCAAAGCAGTACGAATAAATAAAGAATAATTTATAGTTCCGAGCGAGTTCCGAGCGAGGTCGAGGCGGCGCCCTGCAGCGACGAACGAGGCGGCCATTCCTTATACAAATACCTATGCAACAATCATCTACTAAACAATAACAATTATGTCGGACCAATTCCATTCCAGCATCAGACCAAATCCATTACTAGGGTTTTTCTGAAACGTCTGAAACTTGTACATAACTTTCCAGACTTCCACTGTGTTGGGATATCCTGGATTCCAAAATCGAAAATTTCCTTAAGACTTTTCGAGTCTCACGATCATGATAGCACATTCCCTTTGATTTTCGAATTATTAACCGGTCTGAGCGTTTGTTCTTCAGTAGCGCACCTTTCGTTACCTCAGTCATCATTACAGGGTTGGGGTCGGTAGGGGCTTGAGTTGTTTAGCCCCAGGGGTGTGCGGCGGCGACAGGCAGCGTGTACCTGGCTACTGGCGCGGCGACCGCTACAGGGGCGGGAGCGACAACCCTGGCAGGAGCCACAGCTACCGCTGGAGCTGCTGCAACCTGAAAAGGGCAATAACGGCAAAGATATGATTATCTATCTAAAAGTCACTATTACTTGCAGCTTTTCATATGTTTTCTTACACGGTTACAAATGTTCTCTACAAGCGCCATCGGAGGGATGGATGGGGCCGTTTATTGATAAACGATCATTCGCCCGATTGTTCCCACGAACCTTGCAAGGGCGGTCTCACTTATTGGGAGCGGTACTCATGGCTATCACTCGAGGGCGCCTGTGAGGCCGGACCTCTACTCAAGCGGGCGTTATTGGGGACAATTAAAAAAACCTTTTCACATTACTATTATACTGTTAAAAGGATAGTTTATAGGCCTCTCGATAATTTCTTATTTACCAGAAGCGATTAACAAATTGCACACTATACAACGATTTGGTATCAAATGTCTGTAATACTCTGTATATTGCAACTGAACAGGAATAATAAAAGTAAAGGCCTAAACTATATGAATGTCGAGAAACTGCAGTAGATAAATATAAACGTGAGCAAAGTATTTAGAGGAATTTTCCACTCCTCTTTTTAACTTCGCTACAAAATACATTATATTTTTGTTTGTCCTTTGATCCATGTTAAGGGGTGAAAAAGATAACTCTAGATAGATATAAGTGAAATCTACTAGTCTGAAAACAATGAACGAGAAAGTTGAGTTATATAATTATATGTACTATTTAAATTGGTAAGTAATTGTTATATCATTATTGATTTATATATAAGCAGTACAGGTAGACGCAAAATTTTAGAGGCGTTAGGTTAGGTACACATTTGTGTAAATATAATATATTCTGAGGCTAACTTACTTATTTTGGTTTTCCCCCAAAAAAATATAATATTTTATATTAATACTAGAAGCGCCCGCGGATTCACCTGCGTTAAGTTGTAGAACTTTGATACTAACTTTACGCCTTCGTCTTATCCCCTTATGGGTTAAAACTTTAAACATTATTTCTTAATGTGCTACCCTTCATTATAAAAGCAATCCCTGTGCAAAATTTCAAGTTTCTAACCATTATAGTTTAGGCCCTGCGTTGAATATAGTTATTAATTTCAAATTATATCTATAAAATACAAAAAAAATATTAAAGTGGTCCTAGGATCCACTGTTTTAAATATAGGAATCAATTAAACTATTTTTCTTACCGCGTGTGCGCCTCCCGTCCTCTCCACCACGGCGTTGAATCCGTTGATCTTGTCAGCAGTGTATGTGACTCTCCTGACATGGCCGTCCGGCTCCACGAGGCTGTAAGAGCCGTGGACGACGCCATTCTGCAACGTCTCCGCCGCGTCCTTGTGGTCGCCAGTATGCGGGTCTGCCACGCCATATGAGAAGCTGTATGCTGGGTTAGGGTCGACTGGCTCAGCTCTTACAACCTGTTACACAAATTTAAATATACATCTACATGTAACTTGTTTCAATATTCTGTAATAGCAGCAGTAGACTTGACACTAGACGTCCACTGCTGGACTAAAGCCTTCCAAATAAGGGGGAACTTTGCCTATAGAGCACGCGTGACAGCAATCGCAGAGCATTGCTTCGGGACGGCAATACCGTTAGGTATCCTCGATCTGTTGCATTAGAGCAACGCTGTTTCGGGTAGATATACTGCCATCTGTCGGTTTCGGTAATTTAATCACCTCTATCCCGCTGCCAGTTTACGTTACTTTATATACGTTGGTTCAAGTGTCTAAGGAATAGCAACGCAAAATAAAAATATACTATACTTTCTGAATTAAGAAGATATTTTATAGAAATATGCAGAAACTTTTAATTTATTAAACCAAGTCCTTTCTAGAACTGTGAAGCGAATTTAAAATAACTTTGTTGCTGTTAAAGCTGTAGAGCCATTGTTAAGCTATTGTTATTGTTATTATTGGAGTTGTTGTTAACTTTCACATAGGAGTCTGTTTTCAAAAAGATTGTATCTTTTGTTATTATTGATGAATTTTGAGTCTGTTCTTTCAGTTTGTATACTATTTTCGCATATTTACCCATAACATATTCGAAATGTATTTATATGCATATTTTCTATTGGCCGTGAAGTACCGCCAGAGTAAAATAGTCCCTCCTATGTACCAGGTGTCGTTAGAGGCGACTAAGGTACTGGAACCGACAGATCGTGATATACCGATACGAAACAGCGTTGCTCAAATGCAACATGGAATTACCACTGCCGACAGGAGGAATTATGAGCAAAATGTCATACCAGCTATCGCGACGGGAATGCTGCTGCCCATCTCTGCCCTGTGCATTTGAGCTGCAATGTTTCGGATATACCGCCATCTGTCGGTTCTGGTAACTTAGTTGCTTCTTACCATACCTACGACACCTGGTGCAGTGAGAAGTACTATCCTATTCTGCCGGTACCTCACGGCACTGATTTGATAATTTCATATTGGGTTGGCATTGATTTTCCCGCATATCTTACTTAAAAAGTCAGACTTACTGGCGCCGCCACCGCATGAGCAATAGGGGCTGCAATGGCATGTGCTATGGGTGCGGTGTAAGCTGGCGCGTACGCAGGCGCCGCTATGGCCGGCGCGTACGCAGGCGCGGCGATCGCGGGCGCGGCGTATCCGATCCCACCCAGCAAACCTGGCGCGGCCGCCGCGGCGGCGCACGCGCAGCACAACATGAATAACTGACAATAGGAAAAAATTAATTAAATTTAACATATATTAATTTTCTGAACGTGTCTCAAATTTCGTGAGAGCTGTTATACTTCGAAAACACTTCAATTGAAGCAGTCTCCGAGCCATGCTGTGTATGATATCAACTGATTTTATTTACATGAGGTAGACCTCATACAAAAGGTCGTCTGCTATTAGTACCTCACTCTCCCCTATTTCTCCTGCCAAATAGCATTGTTCGCATTGCTGTTCCGATCTGAAGGGTGAGAGAGGCAGTGAATTTACTGGCATATTATATTCAGGTCATAAGGTTGGCAACGCGTTAGTGATATCTTTGCGATATTACGAGCGTCTATAGCCTGTTGTGACGCTTACTATTACGCAGTCTGTATGTTTGTTTGTCGATCGGGTCTATTAAAAATAATATTTTCAACTACGAACCTTAATACACTTACTCTTTAATGGCTGTTAATCCACAGTAACTATTCTGATACAGAACATGGAAGAAAACATGTAAAAGCTAAATAAAGCCATTAAGCAAAATTGTTCGCTACATATATATTAGGAAAAACATAAAAAAGTATGAAACATATACTTTATGCAAATTTATTTAATTTCACACAACATCTCATACAAAGACCTGACTTCGATCTTAGACGCTAATTGCAATTGCGTTACGGACTTCAGATATCATAAATATAATACTAAAATACATATAAATAATATTTAACACCCAGATACAAAACAAACACAAATATTCAACATATATTTGTTCGTCCTGGGCGGGAACCGAACCCTGGACCTTTATTTTTTGTTTGTAAATACCGTATATACTTTCATATGCATTTAGTGAAAAGCTATTAACTTAGAAATACAAACAGACACTTAAATATTATTCTTAGTATAGATAAAAACCTACACAGCTCTTAATTTCCGTTCTAAGCTAAAGTTATATTAATTATTATGAAGATAATTGTATTAAAATAATACGAGAACTCACCTTAGCGAGCATGTCAACGCGTGCGCGGTCGGGAGGCACATGCATTTAGTTGCGCGCGCGCCGCTTATAAACCAAAGCCGAGAGCGCGCGCCGCGCTTGCGCAATGCTGGTGCAACTTACAGGGTGGTTTCGGGACGGGGCACCGTATGTCGCTTGGACGTTAGTTCTCTTAGTATAAATCTTAACAACTATCTAATTATCTACTTGTTCAAATAAAGATATTTCGATTCGCATAAAGTCATTACATTTCCCATAAGTGTAGGCAGAGAGGAATGACTCCCATTTGCTTTGTCATTAATCAGCATAATATAATTTCTTTGTACGTTGTAATTAATTCTTTTGGATAATTTACGATTTTAAGTTAGGCACTATCCTAGGTATATACATTTTTACGTATTTGAGTGATCCAATTGAGTCAAGGAGGCGTGGAATGAATTATATTTAGTAAGGCCTTTTGAAGAAACAATTTTATTTTGTTTAGTTTATAATTTTAAAAAACTTGTCTTGGAGAATTTTATAGTCGCTTTGTCTTTGTTTTTCGATCGAAAATTTCGATCCGCGAAACGAAAAACGCGCTGGTCATTTCTTATGTATTTTTAAATATTGGCAGTCGGTACTTGGTTGGTTGGTAGGAAATAATTTAAGTTTAATTGGTATAATGACAATTAACAATATACATGTAACATTGTTTTGTAATAAAAGTGTTCTTAGAACGCGGTTGTCACACATTTTTCGTTCGGATTCGCTTACCGTCCTCAGGATTTTTAAAGCTGTTAAAGGAGCAGTTTTATTAGTATTAGTGAGCGCGGATATTTTGGAAAACATAGTGTTAACCTTATTCTACGTACACAACCAAAGCTTTTAAACAAATATTCACATAATGACATATTTACATAATAATTTGTATTATTAATGCATACTAAACAGTGATTTACATCCAAATGTAATTATTATATATTATAAATACAAATATAAAATTAATCTAAAAACCCGGTGTTTATAAATAACAGACAAATTAAACTGAATACACGTTATAAATAAGACATAATAAATTATGCAGTTAAATTAATGTCCCGCAACAAACGGAGCACTAAGATTAAAATTGTGGGTATACACGATGTATTTTATTTATTAATCCTCGAAGTGCATATTTAATATCTTTATAACTTAAATTAATTAAAATGTATATCCTTTAAGGTTCTGACATCGAAGACTGTGGTGTCATCCCGCATTGTTGCTTCCGTAGAAAAAATGTCTATTTTCGAAAGAGAAATTATAATTCTATCTCGTGCGCCAAAGGTTGTGGGTTCGTTACCTACCAGAGCAAATATTTATATGATGAATATTTGTATTTGTTCTGTGTCTGGGTGTTTTATTTGTGATTCCTCTGATGTCTGATATCCGTAACACAAGTACTTTAAGGTAGATATGGGAAGTCATATGAAATTATTATTATTATATTGTCCGATAAATTATTTATTTATTATATTAATTATTATCTATAAATAAAGAACAAAGGTTTACAGTCCGCGTGATAGCCAGCGTCACTGCACTGCTTATAAACGCTCGTAATATCACAAGGATATCACTAAGCCAACGCGCGATCGAATCAGTAATGAGGAGATCCGTGACAAAACCAAAGTGGGCAGGGCATATGGCATGCAGAACCGATGGCTGATAGAATCGTAAGGTTCTGGAATAGAGATTACGTACAAGCAAGCACAGCGTAAGGTGTCCACCCGCAAGATGGATAGACTATCTGACTAAAACCGCAGGATCGCGCTGGACACAGGCCGCATACAACCAGTCCTATTGGAGATTACTGGGAGAGGCCTATATCCATCAGTGAGCGTCTTATGGCTGATATAATGATGATGACGACGAATTAGGTATGTTCAACTTTATCTGTTAAATTGAGCCAAAAATGTGATGTAAATTCATTTAAAATTATACATATTCTAACATCGATTCAGTAGTAAGCAACAAGCCTTATATAAAATAAACGTCTTCGCTCTGTATTGAAGATTTAATTACACTTCAATTTTGGATGTACTGTAATTAAACGTCAAACGTGAGTTGACCGCTTGATGGTGCCGAACTATGGAATATATGTTAAAATAATTAAGTATAAATTATGGATGGCCGGCCTGTCTGATCAGTTTAGAAATACCACTAGAAGTCCTTAAAAGAATATAATTTATCATCCGTTGAAGTTTGGTAACCAGTCCTATACCTAGTTTACCTATAACGTATCCCCTCAAACCCATGAATAAAAACCTTCTCTGTTTTATAGTGTAGGGTGATACCGGCAGGGTAAAGTAGTATTTCTCTTTTGGAGCCTTAAAAAAGGGTGGTCGCAAGGTAAAAGTCGATAAAAACATGAAAAAAAAATAATAAACCGTGTCTTAAATCCGTTCAAAAAGTAGCTTTATAATAATTAGCTATAGTGACTCATACTCAACAAGGCAGTGACTCATACTCAGACTCACTTGGGCCTAACAACGGCCACTCGAGCCTAAACCTAACCTCAGAGGCTTCTTTGAGTGATAGTTGTAATGATATTTATGTTTGGTTTGTGTCTGGGTGTTAAATATATGTATTAAATAGTATATTTAGCGACTTATCATGAAATCAGGTTATTGCGGAAATTAATATTCGCTGGTAACGCAAGGATCCGCGAACCTGATGGGCCATGCGGGAACATCAATTTGGCATGGGGTAGGTCAGTAGGTCAAATAAAAGACTACCAATTAGATGATTTTGAGGTGGCTGTGACTACAAGTTTTTTCATGGGATGGATTCGCGTCTAATTATTGGTGGATAAGTTAGACGTCAATTCTGTAGTTCTTCTGGGTTAGTCCGATCTTTAATGAAGCACCTTTGTACTGTGCAATTTAAGATCGCTTCGAGAAACTCTCATGTGAGGCATTGAAGTCCCTTAACATACGCGATATCTGACTGAGACTGACGGCGACCCCGTATGAACAACTCTAAGGTCTCGGCTTGAATAGCCTTTTTGTCGTACTAACCTAATCCCTTAAGGTTGTTCCATCGAGGCCGCTTCTGAGACTGGACCTCGGCTCCAGAGATCGTCGTTAAGGTCAGAGATTCATGTGTACTTTTTAATATAACAAGTATACGGACTGCTTGATGGTAAATGTGACCGAAGTCTATAAAATCTCATGTCATCACAATGATATCACTAGCGTGATGCCAACCTGTTATTTCACTCTCTCTCTCTCACACCCTTTAAACTGGTACACAGTAATAGGAATACTGTTATTTGGCGGTAGTATAAGGTGAGAGTGAGGTACCAAAGCGAACGAAGTTTACGTAGGTAGAGGTGTAGCCTAAAATCGCAATCTAGTTTCAGAACATCGAAATGAACAAACAGAACGAACTTATTTTTTGTGACTAGTTATATTACGCACAGGTATCCAATTGATTGAATTTGTATCGAGTAAGGCAAGATACATGTTTCACTTATTAAATCTAGTGCAAAGATATTCTGACGCAATCTCCGCACGAGCTAACTAATGTATGACACCGCCTACATACTAATGATACTTATTATAGGGCATATCGCTCCTATACAAAAACTATACTCATATAAATAATTAATTTCCATAACATTTCATGAAGTCCTCATACAAATGGCGGTCAGCATTGTTATCTCACTCTCATTTATTTCTACCGCCAAATAGCAGTGTTGGCATTGCTGTGTTCCGGTCTGAAGAGTGAGAGAGACAGTGAATTTACTGGGTAATGTTGCATAATATTCTCAAGTCATAAGGTTGTAACGCGTCAGGGATATCCTTGTGATATTACGAGCATCTATACATACATACGATAGACAGCTGTGAAGCTTGCTATCACGCGGGCTGTATGATTGTTTGTCGACTTGGTCTAATAAAAAAACCGTCTCATACAATAACCTAACTAAGTGATAAGTTTCTTAAAGCACTTGTGTTACGTTTCACAAATTTACTACTTTAATACATATATCAACACCCAGACACAAAACAAACATAAATATCACCATAAGAGTATTTCTTCTGGGTGGAAATTAACTCACGATCCGTGACAGACAAGATAGGATCAGTACCATCCTTATCGGGCCCGTCAACCGTACACTGAATATATTATTTTTAAAATTTCATAAGGAAGAAAAACTAAGCCCCGTTTGTCTGACAGTTAAGACCTTTGTTTGCGCGAAAATGAGGAGATGTCAAGTTAAAATTAACATTTAATACTTAGTCTGCGGAAAATTTAAGCTGTAATAAATAAGTTTCTAAATCGACGCAACCAAAATAGACTACCTGAGCCTAATAATAATAATTGAAAACAAAGTCGCTTTCCGCTGTCTGTCTGTCCATATGTAGGCTTAGATCTTTAAAACTACGCAACGGATTTTGATCCGGTTTTTTAATAGATACATCATATATAGTTTATCAGAAAAAATAACAACTGCCACCTATGCAGATATAACAAACAAGTAACTGTTAAACATCAGCAATATACTGTTATAAAAAGACCTTACAAAGTAATTAGGTGCCTATAAGAACAGGCTAGACCTAGTTAAGGTACCTAAGTATCAAAATGTATTTTAGTTTAAGTTACCTTTTGTTGTTGAATAAAGTTATTATTATTATCAATTTTTATCGGTCTGTATTTTTATAACTTCTTTATAACTTTATACTTTTTCAGTTATAGGTAGTTCAAAGTAAGTATGAGAATAAAAATACTCAAGTTTGAACCTTACCTTTACCATGACGGGGGACTGCCTTTCTCACCCATCAAATTGGTTCGGGTGAAGATGCAGATGAACTTTGTAATAGGTCTACCTCTAATCTAATGTTTGTATATATGAGCGATCAGAGATGATTTGAGGACTATGTAACGTGATATGTGATAACTATATATATATGTATATACTTCCTACATTTTATGAAACGCCTATTATAAGTTTTTCTTTTAGTTACTTTGTTGATCAAATCTATTATAACTAAGTACTAGCTCTGCCCGCGACTTCGTCCGCGTGCAGTAGAAACTCTTATGTCGAATGAAAGAGTAGCCTATGTCTGTTCTAAGGCTTGAGACTATATGCGTACCAAATTTCATTTAAATCGGTTCGGTAGTTTAGGCATGATTGCTTAACATACAGATAAACACTATACCTACTATACTATACTTTCGGATTTATAATATTAGTATGGATCTATAACTCGTACTTTAAGTACGTTAGTAGTGAGTAGGAAGATGTACTTATCTATAAGTGTTTGTTCGTGTAAGCCTAAAATGTAAATGGTTGATGAGCCAAATAAATAAATGTATTCTTTGTTACGATTGATACTAGAAAAGCAGAAATAAAAAAAATACGGTGCTTATAATATATAAACATATTATATCGTAAAAATCGAACTCAATGGTTAATTTGACGGTTGCCTTCTTACATTTTATGAAACGCCTATTAGACTAGCAAATATACCCCAGTCCCAGTCTCCACAACACAAATAATGTAACGGTTAATGAACAGTTCTGATAATAACTGTCCTTCTGTTCTGGTAGTATCGCAGGACAGAAGGATATGTTCTGTAGTTAAATCCGAATTAACATCATTCACACCACTTCTCACACATTTACCTGACTCCGAGATAAGTAGCTGAGTCTGAGATATCAGACAACAGAGGTAATTACATACCTCTGTTGTTTGATATCGACAGATGGCGGTATATCCGTCCGTAACAGCGTCACGTGCATAAGGGTGGGAACGGGCAGCAGCATAAACGTCGAAACTCGACACTCTGATTGCTACCACGCCCAGCGCGTCAGTTATAAGCAAATCTTTCGCTTTCTTGGGATAGCCTTTGTCCAGTAGTAGACGTATTAACTGCTACAATGATGATTAGGCATTTGTGCTTCGGATATCAGGCAACAGAGAAATTCCTAATATAGTAGTAACAGAACAGGCACAAATGTTCTTTACGTAAATGCATACCAAACCTACGACCTTTGGAGCACAGGATAAGATTACATGACATTACTGCATGCACCATTGCTCCAGTGACTATTTCTTACGATTTCACGTCTTAAAGGGGGCTAAATTGAGGTGATATTTGGATAGCTTGAAACATCATAGGAAAATACATCGGTTTCTTTAGGTCTTGGGAAAATCCGTATTTCCGTCTGAAGGGCGACAGGCAATGGAATGACATACCTTCAGGTCACTAGGTCGGCGACGCACTAGTTATAAATCTGTGACGACACGATCGCGTACAAGCTGGCAGGCGGGTGACGCTTACCATTCTGCGGCCTGTATTTTTTTTGCCACCTAGTACAAATTAACTATTTAACATTACATTGGAAGTCTACCGCTGGGCAAAGGCCTCCCCAAGAAAGAGGGAATTTGCCTATAATTCAAAATCTTTCGCCACGGAGATGCTGCTGTCCATCGCTTGTGCATTTAAGCTACTCTATTTCAAATGAATATACCGTCATCTATCGTTTCTAGAATCTTAGTCGCATCTCACGACACCTGGTACAGGAGGTACTATTCTACTCTGCCGGTACCTCACGGCTTTTACGACACCTGGTTGGTACCAAGGGAGAAAAAAAGTATTGGAACCGAAGAATAAATTATGGCGTAAATATTTATATGTTTCAAGTGGCAGCGCTGTTTTTGCGTGGCATAACCGTCTATATCCGTTGGTTAGCATTCTGCAGTGGAACTTATCAATCAAGCCACTTATTAGCCCGATTCGGTGCCTGTTACATTTTTTATTCCGCCCCATTAGTTGGAAATGCGTGTGTAACCTTTACATGGATTAAGATTAGGTAGCAACAGCATATACCTGTAATTTCACGTTACAACCATGATTATCTATACTTATATTATATAGCTGAAGAGTTTGTTTGTTTAAACGCGCTATACAAAAGATCCGCTAGTCCAATTAAAAAAAATTTAGAGTGTTGTATAGTCCATCAATCGGAAAAGGCTAGGCTTTATAACATCACGCTAAGACCAATAACAAAGCATAAATGATACTAGGTTTGTTCTACAACTTAACGCGGGTAAAACCAGGCAGGCTGCTAATAATACAAATATTAATATTACACATTAAAAATTTTGACAGAACCGATGGTACAGATGATAGTGACCGTATCTTGTGCGCCAAGGGTCGTGTATGCGATCTTACACAGGGCAAATATTTGTATGATGAATATTTGTGTTTGTTCTGTGTCTGGGTGTGTATTATGTATTTGATTACTATATTTATGATTTCATTGCTGTCTGATGTCATTAACACAAGTGCTTTAGGCGACTTATCTTGGAGTCAGTAAATGTATAAGATGTTCTGTGAATGTATTAGTTTATTTATATTTTGTTAATAATTGCCAAGCTTTTTAATTAAAATAAGGTATATACACTGAATCATATACTATATGTAAGGGTTAGCTATCGAGTCCTTATCACAAATAAGAAAAATCATTAATGTTACACACTTCTGTGTCTAACTCCGTATATCGGCAACGAATTCATAGAAACCATAACGTTACTCACTGTTAAGTTTCAATTTTTAATAAATTATAATTTAATTTAGTTATATTACGCAATGGTTATTTATTTTTCCTATTTTTAGACAAACTACGCAGTTCTGTATTTTCATAATGTAATCAGTCGATAACTTGATGGGACGCGTTAAACCCAATCAAAAACAAATATTATTCAGGAGGATTGACAAGGACCAATGACAGCTCTCCGTCAATAATGTACGTGAACAACGATGCTTGGACTGGACTGACTCGGCTTTTCACTTTTATAGGCTGTGGCATCATTTGAGATACCGTGAGGTGAGATACCGGCAAAGTAGAATTGTACCTCCCGCAGTACCAGGTATCGTAACAGGCGACTAAGGTACTGGCGGGATGGGCAGCAGCATCTCCGCCGCGATAGCTGCGCTCTGCGATTGCTAATTCCCCCTTTCTTGGGGAGGCCTATGTCCAGCAGTGGACTTCCAATGACTGGTATGATGAGGTTATGGCATCAAATTGCAAACTTAGGTATATTTAAAGTGATAAATAATTGCGATTTTCATTAATCCCTGACGTAACGCAAAAATAAATAACCACAGCGCGTTGGAGAGGCTAACACGACAAAATGTACGAGTTCCTAGACTACATAGTAAATAGTCATTCTTTGATGTGCTTCTGCTGTATCAAATATAAATATGCCACTGAAATAATTATACCAATAAAAATATGATATCTGTGCTGACGACAATAATTTAAATTTAAGGTCAGTTTCTAACTAAAAAACTAACTTTTGTTTAACTTGCGTTTCGGTTACCTTGCGGCAACCGTTCTCAAGAAACGTCGAGCTAAAAAATGTAAAAAGTTAAATATACCGTTTTAAAACCGTAAAAAGTTATTTTATTAATACATTATTATTATTAAGTGTTCTCTGTTATGTATAGCATCCTGCTATGTAGACCACTCGAATTGTGGGGATAGACATACTATAGGTTAATTTTGACACCGACAAGTTTCCGGATGTGACATAAAAGTTCAAAGCTTTTTAAATATTTATGTATTACCCACAAATATTGTTGTCTACCTTCCTTATCTGCGATACAACAAACATAAATTTAGTACAAAGCGATTAGACATAAATTTTATGAGACCAAGATAGTGTCCTTAATACGTGCGTGGGAAAAAGAATTGAATCTGGAGGTTAATTGATTGCCGTTCAACATATGTCGGTTGATACGAGTCAATCGCGATCTGGCCGACCACAGCTTTTGTAAGCGGACGCCACACTAAACGCAACGACACGCGGCCGTGGTCACCGTACGAGCGATTTACTAATACGACACACTATCTTTCGTATTGAATCTGTGTTGCGGTTAGCGGGAATAAGGTGTTTGCGGCTCACCACGGAATTCGAGATTGTCAATTAGATACCCAAATAAAGACAAAAGGTTTAACGGTCGGGTTTTTGTGTTTCTTTGAATGTGTGTGTGTGTGTGTGTGTGTGTGTGTGTGTATTATAGACTTGTACGAAGAAAGCCGGGCTATTTTATTAGAGTTGATGATAGTGTCAGGGCATACGACACTTTATACCATGACATTTAAAAAAGTTCCATTTTACATCTACAATCAGAATTATATTCAAAATTATGGCATTTAGTATAAAATAATTTACTTTCAGAATTGTTAATAAATCAAACCTTAAGTGATACTGTGTATATATTTTGCTAAGCTGTGATTGGTCGGTGATTCTAATTAGTCGGCGTAGCAAATTTGCCTCATTACCACCGCTATAGAATTCCAGTATGGCGGCCAAAATCAACATTTAAGTGCCTAGCTTCTTCCAATGATTATTTTATTGAATAAGCATTGGAATATGTTTGTTATAGATATGATTTCTTATAGATATATTTACAACCGATACTACCATCAAAATAAAAGTCAAATCAAGTTGGTATTTTTATTTATATTTTTTTTGTTATTTCGTTATGTATGCGCGAATTAGCGCCTAAACAAAATAATTGGTATCTTACTGTATATGTACTTAACAGAAATAGCTACAG
Source organism: Heortia vitessoides (assembly GCA_020976665.1). NCBI lineage: Eukaryota > Metazoa > Arthropoda > Insecta > Lepidoptera > Crambidae > Heortia > Heortia vitessoides. Next base: position 4,547,441 of record JACJUM010004390.1, read on the forward strand.
TACCTATAGTATTAAAAGGTGGGACTTTCAGAGACCCTCGCCCATTCGCAACCAACGTGTTCTTTTGTTCATCTGTTCCAAAAAAAACGTATTGTAATAACATAGACTGACTTTCATTTATTCAGATTATTTATTATTTAATTTCTGGTACATATTAAAGGTTAAAAATTGTATTAAGTACAAAAAAAATTTTTTGGCCGCAATTAAAACATTCATTATTTTGCCTATAAGTTATATATTTAACTTTGTCATTTCTCTTACATATACTACAAAGTTTAATAAATAAAAAAGTTAATGTACACATTTTAACAGTATTAACTTGAACCTTGACAATTTAATTTAGCTACATGTGATAATAAATTCCAACAACATATCATAATTTGACTCGATTCAGTGATAAGTTACTTAAAGCGGGGAGCATCAGATAATAGAGGAATCACAAATATACTACTTAAAAAGATATATTAAACTCCTAGACACAGAACAAACATAAATATCATCATACAAATATTTGTCCTCGGTGGGGATCGAACGCACGCACCTTTGACGCACAAGACAAGATCACTACCATCTGCGCCATCGGGCCCATCAAAATTTAATCTTTTATCTACATATATCGACCAATTAAATTCCACGCTTTTACTCCGACCGCAGCGTACAGCGCGGTACGTAAGATTCGAGCGACCGTATTTCGGCGCATGTAGGTCACATTAGGCGCTGTTATTCCGGTACCTAGCCCTACCTCTACCTACACGTACCTAGACCACCTAGCGACACGCACATGTTCTAAAATTCATATCGGCCGGCCGCGCCTACCATACATAATCTCTGCGAGTGGGTTCGGTGGTACATTTGTACATTGATATGTTTCACTATTAAATTGAATTCTTGGTAACAAATATTACCATGCATACTTGTGAGGATACTATTTCTCTTTTATATAAAAACTAATATTTCGCTACTACATCAATATAAGGCCGGTTTTATTTTAAAGGCTTATATTTTATTTTGTTTAATTTAAATGGATCACCTATGAGTGTTTTTATCATTAATCAAAATATATATAACTAGATGAACAAGCTTTTAAAAACGAACACATCATACACACAAAAAAACTATTTAAATCCGTAATTTAACATAAAAAAGATAGAGAAAGAAGTGCGCTCAAAAATCAAGTAAGTTTATTCTCTACTCGCTCTCTTCCTAAGTGAATGAGTAGCGTGGAGAGTTCTCCACACAGCACTGGCATATCCCTAACATGATCGCTTCGAAGTTTCTTATAACGAAGCTCAACATCTCTGAAGCTCTTTTTATAACGCTATTAATATGAGAAACAAAAGTTAATTTCGAATCAAATACAACACCTGGATCCCGGACCACCTGCAATCCACATAATTTAATCCTTCGAATTTGACACGTGGAATGCGATAGTTTTTTGTGATACATCTTACAAAAGAACACTTTTCGACATTTACGTCCATCGCATTTGCACTACACCAGACGCTCCATGAAACAAAGATCCTTCAGTAGTAGCTCGGCATCTTCAATAGTAATCTCTATACAATTTTAAGTCACCTGTGTCATCTTATACAATCTTCCAGCCTTATTGTAAATCTGCATAACCTAATACGTCATGATTGTACGACGCAAATCGTACTAATAATATGAATTAATACTGTTATGGATACAGTTTTGAGATGTTAATGAGAAAAAGCTTTAAACATTTTTATATTTTTATTAGCTAAATCACACCACAAGACATAAAATTGCTTAATAAATAACTTAAATATCGTACAGCTAGACAATCGTTAGTGTGGAACATGAAGAAAAATGGTGTCGTATAGGCCGGTACACATGAACCAAATATAAGTTTAAAACTAAAACACATAATTACATAAACAAATAATAAATAAATTTACACCACATCTCATTCATTGACCGACTTCGAGGTAAGTCCCTTAACGCACTTGTGTTGCGGACACCAGACAACAGAAGAATCACAAATATTATACAATTATAAATACATAGACACAGAACAAATACAAATATTCATTATATAAATATTTGTCCTGGCTGAGGAGCAAACCCTCTCTTGGCGCAAAGATAGGATCACTACTATCTACGCCATCGGGCTTGTCATTTGGTCATCATCAATTTGGGCGTGTAACATGTTTATAAAGTATAGGAAAATACGGAAAGTGATAAGGTAACTTCCCGACTTAAAACAAGTTTATATTAGTTATATATACTTATCTAGAACGAGACCATAAATAAATAAAAATAATCTAATAAATACTGATATTTTAAATAGTTCAATTTATATTTTGCGCGGGGCCTTACAAACTCATATGTTGCAAGGACATGATTAGATATTGCAATGTAAGATAACGCCCTGAGAATTATTTCACTATCTAGACAGAAATACCAGTTCGCCTATTCTATGCGCATACCTACTGACCGCAGACATTTAACTAATATGTCTTGAAATCTCACCAAGTTCAACACAATTCCGAAATAATAAATTAAACGCAACTTAAATATGATTTAATTCTAAATTGTATAATGCGTAGGTTAATACTAATGTATCAGGTGTCGTAAAAGGCAGAAGAGACTGAAACCGACAGATGGCGGCATATCTTTCAGAAAACTTAAATATTATCTAATTCTAAATTGTATAATGTGTTGATTACTACCTCACGTATCAGGTGTCGTAAGAATACTGAGGTACCGGACCAACAGATCTATCAGAAACAGGGCACATTCAACAGAACGGGGCCAAACTCCAGGCCTCCAGGCATCCAGCAATGGTAGTTCTACGGTTGATATGATCATGATGACTTTGTATTTCACATAAACTGGCAAGTTTATCTAGGGGCTAAGCTAAGCTAAAATGCACTTCGTTTCAGTAATATGTCTCTTCTTCAACCCATTTAGATATATTGTTCCGTATCAAATAACGTCTGAGCTCGTCAGCCAAGATCATGAGGACGAAGAAGGGAATCGATAGAAACAAATCATAAGGTGCAAGCGCCTCAGTGCTAAATATCTCTTGGCACATTGGCAGATATGTAACGAGCAGTGCAGCTATAATCTCTATGGCTATCCCAGCATTCATCACGTGGTTTCTCATACCCTTCTTCAATATGGAGATCCGTCTGGTTTTACATATGATTACGTCGGACACCTGAGTCCAACAGACTGACATAAAGTACGCGGTTTGCGCTTTTCTTTCGATCCTCTTTCTGTCCGCGTAATACCATGGCCTCCCCAACGTGTCCGTCACAGGCTTAGTGCTCTTTTCCCAGTCCTCTCTAATAAACATAAGGGTAGAAGGAAAGAAACCTTCCTGTGCGAACACCACAAAGTATGAGAATATACCTGCGAAAAACTGAATCAAACCGACCTGGAAATACGCCATGTACATAAGCACGCGAGTAACCAAGTGATCGGTCGGTTTCCGAGGAGGTATCGACATTATATCTTCCTCTGAGTCTTCGTAAGCCAAACTCATAGCAGGCAGAAGGTCTGTGCCTACGTTTATGACCAATATTAGTATCAAAGGAAGCGGTAAAGGCATACCTAAACATGCGTACAGCAGGAAAGGCATCATTTCTGGAGTATTCGACGTGAGAGTATAAGCAATAGTTTTTTTCAGATTATCGAATATTCTCCTGCCTTCTTGTACGCCCAGCACAATTGAGGAGAAGTCGTCATCCAGAAGAATCATATCAGCAGCCTGTTTCGACACCTCAGTTCCGTTAATGCCCATTGCGATGCCAATGTCCGCTTTCTTCAGAGCCGGGGAATCATTTACTCCATCTCCTGTGACGGCGACGACGTGTTTCAAAGCCTGGTACGTTTCTACAATAAACAACTTCTGCTGGGGACTAGTCCGAGCAAAGGTTATTTCCTCGTATCGTGTTTGAGCAGCTTTTAAATCGTTCACGCTCATTTTGCGTAGCTCGTCCCCCGTTATGACGGCAGCTTTGAATTGATTTTTAATATGTGCAGGAACATCGGACAATTCGATGTGATGCTCGAACGCGTAATCGTATGCCGTCGGCTTAGTGATGGTGCCGCACTGTCTTGAAATAGCTAATGCTGTAACAGGATGGTCGCCCGTCACCATGATTACTTTAATACCAGCTTGTCTACAAAGCGCTATAGACTTGTGAACGTTGCGCCTCGGTGGATCTATCATGGACACCGCACCCACGAATGTTAAATCCTCGACAGGAAAGTTGCGCTGTTGAGTATCGAATGCAAACCCCAAAGGATAAGCAGCCAAAGGAAGTTTGTAGTCACAATAACCTATTACCCGTTCGCCCATATTAGCCAATTTAATAAAATTAGCTTTCAACTCTTTTTTCAACTGTGGTGTAAGTGTTTGCTCTTCTTCGTCAGTACTGACTCTTGTACAGAATTCTATAATTATTTCCGGAGCTCCTTTCATAATGAGGTAGTAGCTCTGTGTAGCGAGCATACGGTGGATCGTCACTTGATACTTATACGCTGAACTGAATGGTATCTCGGCCACTTTGGGGTTGTCTTCTCTTGTTTTCCCGGCAGATCTGTTGATTTCCATATAACGAAGTATTGCTGATTCAGAGGCATCGCCAATTATTTTTTGTTTTTCGATAGGCAAATTCATATTATCATCGTCTTGCATGAACACCGCTTTCAAATTAAGCGATGCTACAAGACATAGTTTAGAGTATGATGAATTGGAAACTTGCGTATGGTCATTCTTATCCCATATTTCAAAATTACAAAATAAATGGGATACAGACATCTGGTTCTCAGTCAAAGTCCCTGTTTTATCGGAACAAATACAGGACGTGGACCCCAACGTTTCGACAGCCTGTAATGTTTTTGCCAAACAGTTCTTCTTCCTAAGTTGCTTAGCTGACAGAGTCATACAAACCGTTAAGGTCACGATCAATCCCTCCGGCACATTAGCGAGAACTATACCCAACATATACTGCAGGGCCACAAGCCAACTCTTTTGTATAAAATATACCATAAGGAAGAAAATTATTCCAAAGGCAAAAGCCACGCCGCATATTATTTTTATGAAGTGAGTTATTTCCTTCGCGATAGGCGTTTCTATTTTCTTTAAACCTGTGACTAGGCCAGCAATTTTGCCGATTTCAGTCATTTCGCCAGTCGCCACTACTACGCCTTTAGCGATACCTTCGACAATTGGGCATCCGAAATAAATCATATTTTTCGACTCCATAGGATTAGCGTTAGTACATTCGGGTCGATGACTTATAGGTTCAGACTCGCCAGTCATAGAGGCCATGTCCGTCTTAAAATTTGTGCACGATAAAATTCGAACATCTGCCGGGACTATCTCGCCACCAGACATCTCTACTATATCACCAACTACAACGTCAGAATTCGGTATTATTTTCTTCACTCCGTCCCGGATAACCATGGCATTGGGTGGGACCATCTTCTCGAATCCACTCATAACTGACATGTTCTTAGCCTCCTGGTAAAAACCGAATAAACCGGTACCAATGATAGTGGCGGCGATGACGCAACCTAAATACAAATATTCCTTCTGCGAGTGGCCACCCTCAACACCGGAATCAATATCTCCAGCGAAGAAGTAAGCCACGAAGTTGAGGATCGCTCCCACCCACAACACGCACTGAAACCATCCGAAAAGATTTTGACAGAAGAGCTTGCTGTAGCTGGTGCCGCGTAGTTCTTTCAGCATATTGGGTCCATGCGTTTCCAGAAGATCTTTGGCGACGTTCTCGCTGAGGCCTTTCTGGATGTTAGTGCGGTAGACCACTTCAAGTTGCGCGGGAGTAAGGAAGTGATCGCCAGTGTGAGTTTCCTCTTTGAGAAGGTTGAGTTCGGACGTGATAGATGCCGTGCCATGGGCAACCGTGCTGGTGCGTCGTTGACCTAAGAGCGATGTCCGCGAAGTGTATGGCATGTTCCTTATCAGACGGTCTCTTAAAACCAGTACCAGAAGAAACACTGAATAATCAGATATGAAACAATCCGACACCTGTATAAATGACAATATTATTATATTTTAAATGGCTTGTCAAAGTATTATTTGTGGTTCTTTTCTTTATACAGATAAAATATCTAAAGAATATCCTCCTTCTAGACTTTCCTTTTTAAATGAAGTTTTCCCCTAATCCGTCCCTGGAGGGTACTAACAAACAATATACAAGGTAACAAGGTACAGAGGTTGCCAATGATCGAATTGCAACTACTAATTCATTTAGGTGTTAAGCATGTCACAAGCCTAATTTATAAGCGGTAGGGTAAGAATGCCTATTATGAGATAGACGCTAAATATGACATAGCAAGGTATTGGTCAAACTATTCACGTCAGCCATTTGGCGCTACTAATAAATAGAAATGGTATCTCATAATAGGCATCCTTACCCTAATATTTAGAACCATATAATAGCAAAACATATGGTACAAACAGCAACGTATGTCCGACACGTTGCAGTAAGTTCTCAGTAAAGCTTAGCGGTAGCACGCACGAAGCCTGCCAGCGTGTGCCCAATGCCGTAGCGCGAGATGGATCCCCCTATCGGTGTCACCACCTCTCTCTGCCTATCCCGCTACTCGGACCTCCTCTCCATGGAGGCAATACAAACTCACCATCCCACCATCCTTTACTCCTGAGGGTTAAGCCGTTTTAATTAGCTAATTTATGGAAAAGACTCGACCTTCTGCGGTGGTTCTTCGCGCGCCCGCTCCGAGCTGCGTATACAATAAATATGTATTGCATATAAACGCATATTATAAAATGTGTATTTTTTTTTATCGTCAGGAAACAACTAGAACAATTTTTTTATTACGATTATAATACAATTTTTATTAAATGCGCTATTAAAATTCTTAGGTTTCAATTGTTGATAAATGCATTATTAAATAATTTAATGAATTTACGTATTATTTATTTTATGTTTGAAGTAACAGATTAATTGTGTATTTCCATAAAGTATTTTGTTTTAAAATTAACAAGACGTGTGAAACCCAAAATCAAATATCATTCGGTATGATTGACCAATGACAGCTCCCCGTCAAGAAGTAGCGAGTTCAGACGATGCATGTACCTGAAAAACGACGCTTGGTTTGGACTTTCTACTCGTATTGGTTGTGGTGTCAAATTGAAAGTTTTTATTAAATGTGATAATCAATAAGGATTTTACATACAAACATATTATTTTTAGCAGTATCTACTGCCGAGAGCATTTAACGAGGCGTCGTTACAGTAACAGTATCGCGAGTTCAATGGTTTTTATCAATCTTATCAATCTTAAAAATTACACTAGCTTGCACTAGGTTCTTACCTAATAATATTTTAAAATATTTTAAGGCTCAAAAGTCGTCTTATTTTTATTTTATTGATGCATTAGCTACCGAAAAGTCTACTGATTATTTGGTGTAGCTAAGTGTTAAGCAATTTTTAAGATACTTTTAACGAAATGAATAGAAAGTCCGGACACCAAATACGATCTCTGTGATCGTTGAAACAAAACGAGATTTAAAGTCTAAAAATACTTTTATTACAAAAAATACTTTTATTAAATCAATACATAATTTCTTATTATATAATAGACATAATATATAGCTTATCCAATAAATAACGTTCGCTAATTACTCTACAATATACAGTTTCGTTAATGCACGTGTCTTTTCGTACCACTAGACAATCTCTTACAGTTGTCTGCGTCAACTCGCTCTTATAAGTTACTGATTAAATCTGTCGCACTAAATTTTTAGAAGAATCGTAAACGGAATCCTAAATATTGCAAGTTATAAAATTAACATATTTTCGACCGCGAATCCGTCCGCGTGGCTAACACTTAAAATAGATTATAGTTAAATCCTTATCTTCAAAGTTTAAGAAGGTTCATCTGCATCACACTACTATAAACCAATAAAAATTATCGTACATACACAAAAAACATTACCCTCCCGATAGCGTAGCAAGATAAAAAAAATATATAATTTTTTCTACATAATTGCTCTTTTGCAAGAATAACGATGTTCGATAGTCGATGTTCTTGTAAAAAAGCGAATGTACCTTCTTTCCTGATTGGGAACTGAAAGTTTACCTCTTTGCTATAAGCGCTTTTCTCATGCTATAAGCGATTTTACCACTAATAGCTTGAATTCAAACCATAGGCCGTGAAATCGAAATTTGTATTTGCTAAAACTAAAATAACATTTTTCATTTTTCTTCAATAGTGACTGTCTGTGTTTATATTTAATAATATAAAAAATATGTATAGAGGATATAATATACGTAAAGGATAAACCTATTTTGCCCGTTATTTGATTTCATAACAGATTTAATCAGTAAAACAATTAATCAATGCCAATAACACATTCATTGCGGCATATACGGTCGATCATAACGCGTAGTACGGGCAACAACAAAACATGAGCGCTCGATAACATAGAGCGTACTCGCTCTATGTACGGGCGTACCTCGTAATGGACATAATTAACGTGATATACTCGATTTGTAATAAAGAAAAATAATAAAATAAGTATTTACAGAAAATATCTCATTTCTTAATTACATTGCAATATATAAATAAGCTGGTTTTAACTGATGACGTTAAGCGTACACAAATCTATAAAAAAATTAAATTAAATTTTTAACTCAATCGCTTGCAATCAGAGATTAATGTTGATTGTGTAACTTTAACAAGTTTGGGTAGGTTGATCAGAAACATTGTGTAGTGTGTACTGCCCAAGGAATTTTCAAATGGATTTAAATACGCCCATCACGTACTTAAACATTTAAAGTGTTAAACTCAGTTTATGATTATGAAAACTAATAAGATATGCATTTATAGAAAAACTGTAATTGTAAATTATTAAGTTAACTATACCAAAATAATTAAGCACAAATTTAAGCAATACCCTAACGTAATTCTAAGGCAATATTTGTTTGAAGTAAATAGGAACAAAAATTTTAATATTAAATAAGAATGGAATGCTACATGTCGAGTTTGTTCAGACCTTAAAATAAATTGTTGAAAAATTTACAAAAATATACGGTTATGTACAAACGAATATACGTATATATCGGTAACAATTTTGTACTTTAAAATGAAAAAGGGAGGGTCATATGGTAATTAAAATACTAAATTATATATAATTATAGGTAATTAGAATTAACCAATTTAAATAAATTCTCATAGCACATGGGCTTCTTGGCGATTTATTGTTGTAACCTTTCAAATGAAAATAATGTAATATTTTAAAGTACTTGATAGCATCGCAGTTAATTTTTAAATCACAAGTTACCGATGTGTGTGAATGAAATCTGTATTTTATTGTGTAAATTGTGCCCGCAGTTTTACTCGTATTATCTGAGGAACAAAGTCTAATCCTTCATCCATTCCTCATTCTGCCAGTGAAAGTTACTTTTAAATCAGTACAACCGTTTCAGACATTAGTCAATACAAATACACACAAATAGACAACTTATTTTTAATTTAAGTATCGTGTGTATCTTTATATGCATTTAGTGATAAACTGAATAGAAATACAAAATGGCTTAAATTTCATTTATATGTATAAATTACAATATAACTGAATATGTAAATTTTCTTTAACATTTTCCAGGATCCAATAAAAAAAATCATTTCGTGATCGGATACCAGCACTGTATGTTACATTACCAAGTTTTGTGATGAAAATTAGTGTTTATTCTGTGTCTAGGTATTAAAGTATTATATTTGCAATTCCACTGCTGGCTGATAACCGTAACACTAGCTTCAAGCTACTTATCTCGGGAAGCATCAACGTGTAAGATATTTTGTTAATATAAAATATATATATACAGGTAAAGAAGCCCACGTGGCAGTGGTAATTTAAATACATTATGCTTTTTCTTATATAGACATTTCTAAATACAATCTGTACTAATAAAAATGCGCTATGGAATATTGTCTCCAATAGTAACGTGGAATGTACCTAACACTTAAAATAATCTTAACGTTATAATCCTACGATTTTTCTATACATTGTTTCATTTCACGCGAATATAAATTTAAAAAGCCTATATCACGTTTCACAAACGTCGACATAGCGAGTGAAATGGATTGTTTTTTTTATAAATTATTGAGATCCAAACTTGTGTCTTTTCAAGTATACAATAAAAAAGGTAAATTCATAAAATTCCATTTATAATCTCCATTATATACGTGTATGTGAGAAAAACTAATATTATGCTAAAATATTGCAATAGACATCAAGGCGAAAAGCAAACGTAATTACTTATTGTTTCTTAATATTTTGTTATGGTTTTCATATTTATGGTCGCTCGTATAATGATCGTGCAGTATGTTTTAAGACCCGCCTGCTGCTGGCAGACTACTTTAAGGTAGCCCTAATTTCCACATGTTAGATGACTCTTGTGATCCCTTAGGTCATCAAAATTATAAGTACAATAGAATATAGTAATTCCCAATTTTTAAATATTATTTTAATTATTTAATTAATTTTGGACGATTAAAATGTTGTAATGGGCCTATTTGTATAAATTATATTTTGGATATATTTTTAATTGTATGCGTTCACCTGTCATATAAAAACTACTACACACAAATCATGATCACAAAACCTTTAACAAATGGAAATTCGAATACACAATTTAAAATTTTAATTAGCAAATCTATACTCAGATTTTTTGTTTTGACTACAATCTGCTCGGCGACATATTGCAAATTTTTGTAAAACAACATATTCAGGTTTTCTTTTGGATAATCCTGACGTTCTGTGAAGTTGTCACTCGCCAGGTGAGAATACCAGGTGAAACGTGGTAGCTCCCACTAGACTCGCGACATCGCAGTGGTTTTTACAAAATAAATTATATTTTTCCTTGATATAGTCCGTGGCGCAACTTGGCAAAATATAGTATTAAAAGCTTATGGTATTGTTCTAGAAGAAGTTATATGTATATAAAAAATTGCTACCCGGTCAGGGTCGTGATGAAAATCAGACACAAGTATCTACATTATTGTAGAGTATTAGATACTAGTCTCGGGCCTGGGTTTCACTCGCGTTCCCTTACCCGTAAAAATATAGCTTGTTACTTTTGCTGATAATTTAACTTTCAATTAGTGAAAGAGTTTTAAAATAGGTCCATTAGTTTTCTAGTTCATTTGTTACAAACGTACAAAAATACGAATCCTGTTTACATATTAACATTTTAAGTAGAGATGGGTATATTTGGGTATTATTTTGTGAATATAATATAGCCATATTACGCGAGAAGAATGCAAATATTTATTGGTAAAATAATTTCCAAGATCGGTTCCGTTGTTTTCGAGCCTATTCGTAACAAATTTTACAAGCAAACATAATTTCTCAGAACACAAAACAAAGTATCACTTCAATCATTTTCATTGGTATCGGGAAAACTCTGCATTTCATAAACTTTTTTTATATTATGAAGTCAACAAACAAGCATAGAAGTAAGCTGAACTATGTCACATTACGCAGTTATTTCACTGCATCTCTTACCCTTCAAACCATAACACGGCAATGCGAATTTTCAATAGAATACAAACATCCTTTGTAACAAATACAGAAAAATCAAACCGGCTAAGACAGCAATACAGAGTGTCTAAAACAAGCAACGCGAACGTCAAAAAAAACACAACATGACGTAACAAAAAATATTTACGTTTGCAAAGCGCCTCAAATGCGTTTAACAAATTTCACTTTTACACGAGCCACAAAATTAAAAGGCAAGCTAAACTTCTAAGAAGTATTATGCTAATCTAACCCATATGCCTTTATGTTCTAAGTCTATAATTAAGGCTACTCTTAATAGGATGAATGAGGCCTCATGGTCAGTATTAGGACAGAATACACTATATAGCTATACATATTCTTAAATACATACAATTGGGTATTTGACACAATAATACAATAAATACTTTTCTTTTTGAGTAATTCAACAAAAGTTATGATATATTAAACAGTTAATTTTGTAAAATGACCTAATTGTGTTTACTATTTTTATTCTCCATGTTATGGATTAAATTTTCTAAAATAAATAAAAATAATTTATTTTTGTATAAAAAATCCTAGACAAATTAATTTTTTTCATATTCCAGCAAGATGATTTTATAAACGCACAATCATTCTTTGTATTGTTAAGTATAGTCTATTCTATTAATTCATATTTTAATATTGGAATTGTTGTTTGACAAATATGCCAATAATCTTTTTATGCAACTACTAATCAAATTACTTGAAAATTAGACATAAATTATATGCACAATATGAATAATTGTTTCATATCGGCAAAGCATAAATGAACTAAAAGAAATTATAATGTTTCCTGTGGCAATTTTGTTGTTGACCAGCGAATTTATAGATTCAATGAACTATGACGTCACATTTCACACTTTCAAAACTATTTAACTTTATGAAGAGAACATATATAGATTAACATTTAAGAAAGAGTACTTAGAAGAATTGCTGTTACAAATACCCATTTACATAACCTCTAGTACATTAATTTGGGTTGGTAACTACATTTGGCCTTTAAATAAAATATTAATAAACCGTTCAGATACGGCGATCCTTTGAAAGAGTCGTCATACACAACTTTCTTCAAAGGATTTCTGCAAAAATTGCATAGAAAATAGTCTGGATGTTTCTCACGACAATTGTTGCTATCTCACGATATTATATTGTTGCTAATTTGTTGTTATTTCCGCTAAACGATACTAGTAGTCCGCTACTGCCTTGTCCATTAATGATCGTCAGTAGTAGAGTATATGAAGCCGTGATCGCCTACAAGCGGTATACAGACTTTGTTCTCTTGAACTTGTTTTATTCGACATCAAGTATACTGTTCGCTTATAGAAAGAGACATTCTATAAGTACATTATACGTTAAATGAGGAGCGGGTGGGGGGGGGAGTCAGGGCGTAAATCTATCTATGAATCAATTGTCTGTGGCTATAGATCAAATGTGTTCAACATCATTATTGCTACTGTGAGTCACGCTGCTGCCCATCTCCACACAGTAAATGAGTGGAACTAAGATGTGAGGAACTAAGATGTGCTGTTTCGAGATACATCGCCATATGTCGATTCAACTCCGGTATCTCAGTGGCCTTTTACCTACGTGCTAACAGAGCTACTATTCTACCGTTGCTAGCGGTAGAATGAGTTGCTTCATTTTAATTGATTGAATTGTTCTTCAAGACTAATATTGAGGAAAATGACATAGGGGAGAGGAGGGAAGACGGGAACAGAGGGAGCGGTCCCAGAGATGTGGCGTATGAATACTTATAGTTGACGTCTAGAGAGATTATCGACAGTTCGTAGACGTATAAAAGGACATCTCAAAAACGAAAGGTTATAAGAAAGCAGAATTAAAGTTTATTTTGGTGACAAAAAATAAATATGTCCTTACTCATATTGAGATTGCGAAAGTTTGTGAGTATGGATGAATGGTTGTTATTCTTCCACGCCGGAATGGATGAACAGATCTGATTGATAGTCTGGTAGACATAGGCTACTGCTTATTTTGAAATCTTGTTTCCGTGCGATGCCTTTTTAGTTTCCTCTATGCAATCGGCACGACGTTTCGCACTGTTAAGCAGTCAGGTAGCGACATGGATATTTTCTAGGAATAACAACAGATCCGGATGTGACAAAGACCTTACAGAAAATGTCGCGGGCGGAAAGCTAGTTAAACACATCTTTAAAGGTATCATTTATAACTTTTATCATTATCAATGGTTGGTCATTGGAATTCCGCTTGATGATAAACGTGACCGCAGCCTATAGACACTCGTACCATCACATAGATATCACTGGCGTCGCCAACCTTATGATCTGAAGATAAAATATCACTGATATGATACATTTACCAGTAATTTTAGCATTCCAAACAGAACACAACGTTGCGATCACTTCTATTTGGTTGTAGAAATAGGTGTACGAGTTCTACCTATAGTACCATTATCCTGCTTTCCTCTAGACCTTCGTGTCTGAGACGCCCTTGAGTTCGCGCCACTAGCAGAGCAGGCTGATGGAGCCGTTGTCGCCGCCCAGCAGCAGCAGGCGGTTGAGCGGCAGCACGGCCATGCAGGTGAGCACGCCCTTGAACGTGTCGGAGCGCAGCTTGGTGCTGGAGAAGCAGGCGTCGTGCTCCAGCGACGTGTGCACGCCGATGCGGTTGTTGGTGGTGCCCGATATGAGTTCGTTGTAGTACACGGACAGGCAGTGGACAGGCTCTGTGCTGCCTCTGGAACAGTATTTTTTTTAAATCAGGGCTTACTATCGTAAAAGTCACCGCAGCCTGTAAATACTTGTGACATCACAAAGACATCACCGCGTAGTCAATCATGTAACTTATTAAGATATCATGTGACATATGATATTTCACATGATATTTTCAAGCCGACTTTTTTCTAGATTTTTTAGTAGTTATTTAGTTGACTTTTTTGATCCATCTGGTTGTGTTCGGCTAACGTTTGCAATATTATCACTAAAGTGTTTATTTACGACGTCACTACTGAAAACTAAAATTATCAGTGTTTTTCTACTATAATACATGTAATGTACATATAAGCTTTCCTTTTGAATCACTCTGTGTATTTAAAAGGAAGGCTTATATGTATGTAGTTATTTAAAAACCGCATCAAAATAATTTTGTTTTATGTAGTGATAATAAAACCTATGTTAATCGATAAAGCTTTTCAATGATGAAAGAATCATTTGAATTGGTCGAGTAGATTTTAAAATCCAAATCCAATATTAGTTTAGTTAGATGAAAGCAAGCTAACTTTAACTTTGACTTGACTATAATATATAAGGTATAGGTATTAAAATTTGACAGTTGCAATTTCTGTGTCGATACGTCCAAACAGATAGTAACTTCCAGCTACATAAAATGGCGTTAAATATCCAGCACGTAATTAATAAAAATAACAATACATTCACACATCTCATATTTGCAAACAGTATACGTACTTAAGATGTGCGATGAGTTCTCCATCGTCAGGTCGCCATAACGCTGTCACCTGGTCCAGGCCGGAGCTCAACAAGCGGTGAGCGTCCACCACTGCCAGCCGGAGAACCTGCACACACACAATCACTTTATTATCCACCATCATACAAACATGAAGTATTTTTCAAACCAGCTTTTCCATGGCGCGTTGGGCAAGCATGTTGGCAATAGCAGAGCGGAGCTTTCGCGACGGAGATGCTGCTGCCTATCCTCACCCTATGCACACACTGTTTCGGATGGTTTTACCTCCATCTGTCGGCTCTGAACCCTCAGGCGCCTCTTACGACACCTGGTACAGGGGGGGTTTCTACTTTGCTGTTAAATCACTATCAACGTTAAAATAAATATATTTTAACTAATAGGAAGCGTACATTTATGTTAAATGTCTTATTTCTATACTAGTTGTACCCTGCGGTAATTCTCGTTTCCTCGAGTACAAATATAACTTAGTACTTACTTGTTGATAAAACTTTACATAAGTAAAATATTTTTTTATTAGTTGAGAGTTTACTCGCTGCAAACATTACATATAAGTTTTCGCAGAACCCTATTTTTTTATCAAATATATAAATAGTCTGTCCCTGCTTATAACATTGGCTATATGCCAGTGAAAGCCTAGTTAAAAACGGTTCAGTCTTTCAGTATAGCACGAACAGACAGACAGAACTAAGATACTAAAAGGCAGGGATGGGGAGTTGCATCCTCGTCGAAGTTGTGCTACGATTGCCACTATATCCAACAGAGGACTTTCTATAGCCGATACAATGATAATTTTAAATAAGAAAGTGTATGCGGTATACTTTTTCCCCGTTAGTTTTGTGAGCAGTCATATCATCAGCTGTCAGTCAGCATCAACCAAGGTTACAATCCAACACTAGTGCAATAGCGGGTAGGGCTCACCTCGCCGTCGTGCGCCTTCCAGTGTGCAAGCGGCAGGCCGGTGCGCAGGTCCAGCACCACCACGTGCCCGCTGGCCAGCCCGCACGCCACCCACGCGCCGCATACGCACATGCAACGCACAAACGTCGTCGTGCTCGTCGGCAGCTGCAACATACACACCCAGCCTGTGTACTCGCACACACCACCAGTGACTCTGATAGCAACACTTCTATATACCACCTTTGATGCATACTCACACACAGCCGGCCTGTGTACCTACTCGCCGCAGTACCAGTGACTC
>JACJUM010004390.1:4563675-4636515 GCA_020976665.1 Heortia vitessoides
ACACAGCCGGCCTGTGTACCTACTCGCCGCAGTACCAGTGACTCCGATAGCAACATACAGCCCGTGTAGCCTCTGCACTTTAAAGCCATTAAAACAGTATTTTTATTAAGAGTAGTGAACGCGTAGATGTTGAAAATAATACAGAACTTTAATGTTCTTTCCATAAAGTTGAGTACTTTTAAAGAGATTGCTATGCCTGTATGTCTGCGGTAAGGAATCCACCAATGGTATCATTTTCTTTTCTATACCTGCCTGACAGAAAAGGTGTCCTCCTTCTCCTTGCACATTTCAGAATCCTCATGTGTGTATAAGATGTCCCGTCTTTCCAAGGACCTCAGTCAGCCTTAGTTATCGCGAAGTCAAGTCAACGCATGAGTGTTGTCAATTTATAATTTACTAGCGTACCGCCCTGGCGCCGCTCGGGTGCAAAGAATGGTTATTGTGTGGGTTATCCCTAAGAGATAGACATATGCGGTCGAGGATTTTTTTGTAGACCTTTTAAGGTGTATAAAACTGTAGTACTATATTTTGGTCTAACTCTTACTCACTCAGCCAGCGTTTGCAATGCAAGAGCAAAAAAATGTGTTTATCTCATCAGAAAACTCTAAAATCAGTGTTTTCCTAATATATTATGCGTATATTTTACATTGTACATATAGGTAATCCATTATTTTCAATCCACCTATATATTTATTATTAAACAGTATAACTATATAATAACGCAAAGGATTTTCCTTTGCGATATTTTAAAGATCTAAGAAAGGGATAGATAGACAACGGAAAGTAACTTCGTTCTATACTAAGTAGTGATTTATTTTATAATCATATGTTCGCTGTAATGGTTAAATATACCGCCATCTGTCGGTTTCGGTACCTAAGTCATTTTTTCCGACACCTAGTAAAGGGAGAGCTTTACCCTAATAGATACCCCATCTATTGTAAATTTATTGTTATTACTACGGTTATATACGGTCCACTTGATCGTAAACGTGACCGCACAAAGATATCACAAGCGTGCCACCAACCCTGTGAACTGAAGATACTAAGATACTTTGAAGTTTAACAGAGGTAGGGGAATTACCGAGTAAACCGGTAATTCTCCTACCTCTGTTAAACTTCAAAACGGAACACAGCAATGCAAACACTGCTATTTGGCGGTAGAAGTAGGTGAGAGTGAGGTACCAATGCAGACGACCTTTGTAAGAGGTCAACCTCATGTAAAGTATTCAGATCTCTGTGTAAATGGGACAAACAGACAGACGATATAGCGAAGTAATAGGCATACCTTGAGGTCGTGCGTGTAGTTGCAGGCGCGCGCGTCGATGAACTTGAGCGTAGCGTCGGTGGTGGCGGCCAGCACGGCCGCGGACGGCCCGCCCAGTGTGCGCACGATGCTCACCGGCGCCTTGATGTTGTCCAACTGCACCGAGCACACGCACACCGGTGTTAGTGGACACATACATACACACGAGATATTAAATGGCAACCCTAGATGAAGACTGCATCAACTCAAAATAATACATTCCACCCAAATTTTTGATCATCATCATACCAGCTATTAAAAGTCCACAGTTGAACACGGGCCTCCCCAAGAAGGGGGGTATGTTGCCCTAATTGCCGCGCTGGGCAAGCGTGTTGGCAATCCCTGAGTGTAGCTTTCGCAACGGGGAAGCTGCTGCCCATCCCCGCCCTGTACATTTGAGCTGACTTGTTTGCAAGGATATAACCCCATCTGACGGTTCTGGTACCTTAGTCACCTCTTACGACACCTGGTGCAGGTAGAGGTCTATTTTACTTTGCCGGTACCTCACGGCTGAATGAATCGATCTGATGAATGCTGATCTGTAATCCTATCATGTGCGACCAATGTCGTGCCTGGGTGTAGAATATACGTATTTAAGTTTATATATATTTGTGATTCCTCTGTTGTCTGATGTCTATAAAACAAGTGCTTTAACCGACCTATCATGGAGTTATGTCATTGTATGAGATGGTGTATATATACATGTATCGAGGGTTATTCGTGGTGGTATGAGCTGTGTGTATCGTGATGGAAGTCAATCAAACTCTGCAAATGTTCAGGACCTACGTCTACTATATTACTATATTTAATATTATAGAGCGGAAGAGTTTGTTCGTTTGTTTAAACGCGCTAATCTCATGATCTACTGGTCCGATTTGAATAATTCTTTTTTTGTTGGATAGTCCATTTATAGAGGAAGGCTTTAGGCTATGTAACATTACGCGAAGACCAATAGGAGCAAAGCGTCAGTGAGAAATGTTGCGAAAACGGGGTTTTACATTTAAGTTCTTTCGTCGCGTGGGCTGCTTAAACGGTTTAAGTTATTCAAAAACTATGTATGAATGAATTATTCATTTTTAATAATAAAAAAAAAAATTGCGACAGTATATGTCTATCTCTCAAGATTACAATACTGTAGAACATTTTTTTTATCTATCGTCGGGTTCAGCTAGCGTTTGCAATATAAACTCTAAAATTATCAGCTTTTTACTACTATGTTATGCATGTATTATACGTATAAACGTTTTTCTTGAATCAGTTTATCTATTAAATCCGCATCAAAACCTGTAGCGTAGATTTAAAGTTCTAAGCATACAGACAGAAAGACAGCGGAAAACGACTTTATTTTATACTTCGTAAGGATTAGTTTCGCATCATCTTCAATCCTGTACAATTTTACCGTATAGTTTAATATACCTCACCTGAGATACGACGCTCTCCATGAATGGATCCCAGATGTGCACGACCGAGTCGCTGGACACGGCCAGCCGCATCGACTCCAGGAACGCCAACGACAGCACCCCCTTCTTGTGCCCGGTGTACGTCCAGTTACATTGCGTTACCGCATTGCCGTCTCCCTGCGAGTACGCGATGTTAGCAAGCAATGGATGCAATGTGCAAGTACAATCTCAAGATAGCTAGAAAACTATCAGTTAGTCACTCACTCTCACTCCATTTAGTCAAGGGTGCGGTAGTCTATCAACAGACGTGATCACTACAAAAACCGCAACCAACACAAGTGTCTTATAATGGCGTTTTGATGATACAAAATCATACGCGTAGTTCAACTGCCTTATGGATGAATACTGGGCCACAAGCTTCCTTTAATTTCGATTAATTTCAAAGTGTAAGTCGAATATGTCTGTTTAAATCCCTATCATAGAGACTTTAAAATTGTTAAAACAACAAAAAAATCTATTTAAAACAACAAAAAAATCTATAAGTGCAGACTTGCTTATTACAATATTACACTAATGGCCGATAACCCTGACAACTTTATGACATACGAATCATTTAAACAAATAGATAAATATCTTTAACTATATGGTCAGTCTACGAACACTGGCATAAATCTGGTTACACCAGATGTACCATTGGGTAGTATAAAGTACAGTATCAGGTCTGAATCTTAAGTACCCACAGTAAGGCTCACGGTCTTGACTTTGGAGTCGCTGATAAAGGTATGCACGTCGGGGCAATAGATAGTTTTAACGAGTAACTAGCTAGCTAGTGGTCGCAGACTCCGAACACTAACTTACACCTGGTTACACCAGATTTTACAGTAGATAGTTTTTAGGATGATAACTAACCTGGTTCCTAAGGGACCACAGGCGCACAGTTTTATCCTTGGAGCCACTCATGAAGCTATGCTCATTGTCGAGGCAGTGGATGGACTTAACGGAGTGTGTATGTCCCACGAACGTCTGCAGCTTGATCTGCTTCAAGTTGAAGCGAGTTTCCTTATCGGGCCGTCCGATCTCATGCTCCCAGTATATAAGCCAATCCCCGCGGAGGTGCCTATAAAAGACAATAATATAGCATCAGAAAGATATTCTGCCGTAAGGTATGGTACCTGCGTTTGTATCAGATGTCGTTAGAGGCGACTAAGGTACCAAAACCGGCACATGGCGGTATATTCATTCGAATCAGAGTAGTTCAAACGCACAGAGCGGAGATGGGCAACAGCATCTCTCATCGCAAAGTTGCACTCTGCGATTACCAATTATGAACAATCCCCCCTCTTTTCTGGAGGCCTATGTCCAAAAGTAGACTTCTAATGGCTGATATGTTGATGAAGAGACAATCTGATCCTTTGCCGGACCCAATAGCGCAGATGGTAGTGATCTTGACTTATGCGCTAACGGTCGTGGGTTCGATCTTCACCCTAATAAAAGTAATCTGAGTTACTCCTTATATAATCAGCTATCTTCTGTAATTATCATATCTGCCATACAAAGTCCACTGTAGGACGTAGGCCTCCCCAAGATAGGGGATTTTTGCACATAATTGCCGCGCTGAGTAGGCGTAGTGGATGGCTGGGACGTGGCGACGAGGATGCTGCTGCCCAACCTCACCCTGTAGTATTTAAGCTGCAATTTTGTATGGTTCCAATATTTTAATGAGATTTACTCTAACTCTACTCCAATATTTCACTGGGAGCCACTCACGGGTAGCCGTGTGGTACCGGCGGAGTAGAACAGTACCTCCCTCTGTACCAGCTGTCATAAGAAGCGACTATGAGGATCGGCAGCACCATTTACGGCGCGAAGCTGCGCTCTGCGATTGCCACCACGGCTGATCAACGCTGACCAATATCCCCCTATCTTAGGGAGGTCTATGTCCAACAGTTGACTTTATATAGCTGATATGATGATGATTATCATTATACAAACTTACCGATTGCTTTTAACCCCATTATCAGTCTTGTACGCGACGACATCCAACGCCCGCACGTGCGTCGGGTCGCTCTCGCAAACGTCACTGGCCACATCGATCCGGTTCCCAACCAAGGTCACATTAGAGCCGAAGCTGTTCGAGCTGGCCATGTGGTCCATCACCAGGTCGGACTTGGTGGGGGTGATGTCGATACTCTTGCGGCTGATTGGCTCGTCGCTGAACGAGGTTTGCACTCGCTTTTCCGGACGGGGGATTAGTGGAGAACTGTAAAAAAATATACTCTAAAAAAAATAAATAATATTCTCACCAAATTTCATACATTGACCTGACTCCGTGGTAAGTTGCTTAAAGCACTTGTGTTACGGTCCGTGGCTGATGTCCGTAACTTACGGACATCAGCCAACAGAGTAAACACAAATAAAATAATAGTAGAATACATATTTTATACACATAACACCCAGGCACAGGACAAACACAAAAATTATCATAAAAACATTTGTTTTAGGTGGCGATCGAATCCACGACCCCTGGCGCATAAGATAGGATCACTGCCATCTGCGTCATCGGGCCCGTCATTCCAAATAAAGAAATATTTAAAGACCGACGTCTTAATATGAATGCAAACATCTATTCGATTTTGAAAGAGACCCCTCCCTCGCCTATGCCCACAAATATGTACAAACACAATTACCGATCTATAAATTTGACGGGTCCGATGGCGCAATTGGTGTTTATCCTGCGTATGCGCCAATTCGATTCTCCCGTTCGATCTTCACCCAGGACAAATATTTTATGATGACTTTGTATTTGTTTTGTGTCTGGGTGTTATTTATATGTATTTAGGTATTATATTTCTCACGGGAACCTGAATTATGCGGGTGAAACCGCGAAGCATTGCTAGTTTTATATAAAGTAAAGACCTGATGTGATGTGTCCGCTCGTACGTGCGGCACAGAGCGCGCACGGTGTCGGCGTTCTTCAGGCAGCGGTCCAGCGACTCCGCGCCCACGTACTTGGCGAAGGTGGCGTACGCCTTGTACGCCAGCTCGTCGTCGAACACCATGAGCAGCTCCTCTTGGGCCTGCCGAGGAAATTTACTTCGGTAACTTTTACGGATCACAATCGTTATTTTTGTTAAAATATGTTTCATATTACACCCGATAGCGAAGATGGTGGAGTCAAGTACTTAGAACAGATATTTATATGATGAATATTTGTGTTTGTTTTGTGACTGAGTGTTAAACTGAGGTACACCTCATACAAAAAGTCGTCTGCATTCGTACCTCACTCTCACCTATTTCTACTTAATAGCTGTGTTCCGGTCATAAGGGTGTAAGAGGCAGTGAATATACTGGGTAATGTGGCATTATATCTTCAAGTCACAAGGTTGGCAACGCGTTAGCCCGAGTCAGAGTTGGTGATATCCTTGTTATATTATGAGCTTGTACAGGCTGCAGTATATGCTATTATTATGTTGATTATTAGTAGTATGATTGTTTGTCGACCTCGTCTAATAAAAAATGTATTAATGTGTTATATTCGTGATTCCTAAGTTGTCTAATATCCATAACATAATGCTTTAGGAGACTTATCTTAAATAAAAAAAAAATAACCAACTAGTTCTAATTTTTAAATAGAGGTAAAAAAATCTTTGCAACCTTCGCAAACTAAATGCAAATCTAGATATGACTTACAAATGCTATACGTCAACTAAGTGCAACAATGTCTAGAGTCCGAACTAGAAGTAGTAAGCCAGCATACACTTGGGACTGGTAGTCTATTTGGACTTATCTATAACCTCTCAAATGGAGTACTATGGCAAACAAAATTTGCCATTAGTCTATGGAAGGTACAGCCAGGATAAGCGAAAAAAGAGAATTGCATTCGTCCTTCTCTTCTGTTACATGAAGTATCATAGAACTAATAAGATTTTTTTTAAAACCAGATCAACAAATAACCCTAGTGTGCGTGATAGTAAACGTCACCGCAACTTTGTGACTAGATGATATTATGTCACATTACCCAATAATTACACTACCTCTGTCACCATTCAAATCGAAACACGGCATTGCGAAAACTGGTTTTGCGGTAGAAATAGATGAGAGAAAGGTACCAATGCAGATGATCTTTGTATGGGGTCTACTTCTATTAAAATATACAGAATATAGCACTTTAATATTAGACAAGTAGGCACAAGTAGGTACAAGTAGGTACAAGTGGGTACAATTGCATGACTTGCAGCTCATGCGACATGTGTTATAGCTACATGGTACGTATGTATGTTGTATAAAAACACTTAATAAAGAGAATAAAACACTGACCGTAAGTGCAGCGGGGTCGGGGGTGCGGTCCGGGGGCGCGGGGGGCGTGCACGCCAGGTCGGGCAGGTCCGTTCGCAGCACGCGACCTTCGCTCACCGTCCACTCGCAGGTCGAGCCGTCGCGACACAGCTCTAGGATACCATCTGCCCGACCTTCGACGCTATCTTCCGTGGCCTGTTGAAATAAGTATAAATATGTAAAAATAATAATAATTCTATATTTGCGATAAACAATAGTTTGCAAAGTTCTGATTAAACGCACATGTTTAACAAAAAAAACAAAATCTACCTATATTTTATACATATTTATAAAATATAGGTAGAGTGTGTGTGATATATATATATATAATAGAAGAAGCTGACTGACTGACACGTCGATGTAAGGCCTAAACTTTAAGGGTTAGAAACTTGAAATTTCGTACAGGCCTTCCCTTTATGATGTAAGATATTTTTAAAGACTCAAAGTTAGTATGAAACATTGCTGTTTTTGTTTGAATTTGTTCAAATTCAATTCAGTATAAAAGTTCTTCATTGAACGTCATAAAACACGTGCAAAATATTTTTTCGTAAATCATCCCTGGGGGTGAAAGACCTTTGCACCTGCTAGTTACAAATAAATATTAAAAATAATTAACAACGTTCAAAATATTATCCAAAAAAATCATCAAGACCATAAATGCTATATGTATTGCAAGCAATTGTATATATTTTTTACAAAATGATTTTTTATAATAAATGGATATATAACTATTTGATTTATTTGGGAGTTTTATTATAAACTTTGATAATTCACATAGTCAGGCAGCTTTCTTCGCAATTGACAAATTTCAGAATATCCGTTAAAACCAGTAAGTAAAAATAAAACAAATAACAAGTATATTCTACACTAATACATCTATACTGATATCATTAAGAGGAAATATTTGATTGTTTGTTTGTTACCAATTAACTCAAAAACTACTAGACCCATTTAAAAATATATTTCACAAAGATAATTAAAAAAAAATTAAAGATAACACAATACAAACAAATATTTTACTTTGTACGTTTTTAACGAATAAACTACATTGTACAATTTTTTTACATCACTTAGTCCGATGTCCATGGACGTTTACAACACCAACACATTTTCACGTATTGCCGACCCTTTAAAAACCTCTTTACTCCTTTTTGGAGAGAGCCATACTGTAGTCCTCTGGGAAAACCTTCGCGTTCGCACAAATTCATTCCATAAGCTAGGGCACGCCACCATTTTGGTTTCAAAGTGTTCGGGTAACACCCTGTCGGTGACGAGCGATTTCAAAGGTTATTTCATTAAGTGATAGCTAAATCATCAGCATGTAGCATTAGCTATATTTTATTGCGGAACCTTTAAGGGAAAGCGATTATGCTCGTGAAACCGCAAGGCGTTAATAATCTAGTTAATAATCTGAAGTAGTAACGTATTTTTACCTTTTCCGGATTTGCTTCATCTTGTTTTGGCCAGTTGTCTGTTTTACCGGTCGCTTTGTCAAAGGCAAGGAAGAAACTGAAAATAAAAATATTGGATTTAGCTTATGAATGTAATTTCAGAAGCATGGCACAGCAGGTGAATACATAGCAGCGACATGAATCTAAAAAAATAAAGGAGAATCTGACTGACTGACTGATAATTCGACGCAGAGTCTAAACTATAAGGGGTAGAAACTAGAAATTTTGCAGTTATTGCTTTTTTAACGCCGAGCACTAAGAAAGGATTTTTAAAAATTTACTGCATAAAGGGGTAAAACGGGGATGCAAAATTAGTATCAAAACTTGCTGTTCTTGAAGTTATTCCAATGAAATTCAAGACAAAGATTCTTCCTTGAAAGTCACATAACACGTGAATTTTAAAGGGGTGAAAGGGGGGTGCGACGTTAGTATGAAAGTTCTACAACTGAAGCTGCTACTAGTCCATAAGGAGACACTATCGTCAATATCATAACAGCCGCAGAACTTCCACCTGGACCTTTGCAAGATTGGGTCAATTTTGTACATAATTGCCGCGCTGGGCAGGCGTGATGGCAATCGCAGAGAGTAGCATCGCGAAGTGAATGCCCGCCACATTGCCTTTGAGCTAGGCTAGGATGGATGCCTCAGCCGCTTCTCGGGAGACTCGGGAGAGGACGCGACTCACCGCTGTAGCGCGTGCACGCAGAGATGCCGGCGCGTCATTTCGGGCCCGACTCGCAGCGCGAGCACGTGCAGCGCGTTGAGCAGCTTCCTGGTGAGCGCGGCGCGCGCCGCCGCCCCGCTCGGGTACGAGCAGCGGCTGGTGGACGCCAGCCGCAGGCCAGGCTGCAGGATCGTCTTCAGGAACGTGTCCTGTGTCGAGAAGGTGGCTCGCTGATCACAATTATCTTCATTATCATTACAGCCATTGGAAGTCCACAGTTGGACTGGATAGGCCTCTCCAAGAAAGGGCAAAATTTGCCCATAATTGCCGCGCTGGCCAAGCGTGTTGTGTTGTAAGTCGCAGAGCGCAGCTTTCGCGACGAGGATGCTGCTGCCCTCCCACAGCATTTGACCCACACTGTTTCGGATGGATATACCGCCATCTGTTGATTCTGGTATCTTAATCGTCTCTTACGACATGCTACAGAAGAAGGTACTATTTTACTCTGCCGGTACCAGTGGGCAATTATCTTCAGATCTCTCGAAAATAGTATGTCAATAAAATATTTTTTTTTGTTATTATACATGTTTGCATTGAAAAATGCTGAAAGCTAACTAAATATTTAATAGAAAAAAACTAAAGGTGTTAAAACGCAGTTTATTTAAATGTTACATTTTTAGTTTGACGTTTCAGTTAACTTGCGGCAACGGTCAGCAAGGTCATTTATAGAAGTAATGCTATCGATATTTTTCTGTTGAAGCACAGCTAGTAACAGTGTGATAATCTAAACCATTAACAACGAACGGCCGCTGAACGGGGTGGGGGTAAATTTGCGTGTTAAAATCTTATGAACAGCACCCAATAGCAAAAATACCAACAGTTTTCATCAATCCATCTGAACCATTCTTGACTAGCCCGATGACGCAAATGGTACTGAATCAATCTTGTGCGCCAAAAATTTATATGATAAATATTTGTGTTCTATGTCTGTTAAATATGTATTATTTTTGTAATATCTCTATCGTCATTAACACAAGGGTCAGGTCTAAAGCGACTCAGAGTCAGGTCAATATAGACACTCACCAGCAGCTGTTCCATGACCTTGACATCGGACATATAAGGCAGCAGGTACTTGACGAGTTGCAGGCACGCGACCACGCCGCCCTCCAGCGGAGCCGACAGGCGTCTGCGGCACGAGGCGATCAAGTCGCCCATATGTGGTAGATATTGGAACACTATAAGCTGTTCCCCGTACATTGCTGAAAGAACAATGTAATTTTACGATGAAAATGTATAATTAAGCTTATGAACACAATTTTGCAAGTATGAAGTCAACAGCATTAAACCAGCCATTGAAAGTCCACTACTGGACATAGGCCTCCCAAAGAAGGGGGAATGTGGCCGATAATTGACGTGCTTTGCAAGCGTGTTGGCAATCGCAGAGCGCAGCTTTCGCGACTGCATTTGAGCTGCACTGTTTTATGTATATACCACATATGTCGGTTTTGGTACTTCAGTCGCCTTTTACGACACCTAGTATAGGGGTAGGTGCTATTCTACTCCTTGGTACCTCAAGGCTAGTGTGATGTAATCAGTAATGAAAAAATTCCTAGTTATCACATTTATTTTCTGGTAGCTCGCATAATGAATCTCATGTATACTTAATTTTGAGACATACTCGTATATATATATTTGATTATGACTTCAATTAATTTATAACTTTTTTAGACATGAAGCTAACTAAAAAAAACTAACATTGATGCGAATACGAAAGTAACCACGGGAGAAAATTCGGAATATAACAACACCTAATAATACTTAGACAACTCCGTATCATAATGGAATGTGTATATCTCAGCCTTAAACACTTACCAACAATAGAGGTCAGGCACTTGATTACTTTCATAGCATTCCTGTCACCTGCAACCCGACTGCTTATTACGGATATCTCGTCAAATTCGTCCCTGTCATCCCCCTCACACAGGGTCAAGTTTTCTTTACCAATATAACACAAAGTCAACATCTTGAGTAAATTCTTTGTAATGTACCGACAGGTAAGAACAGGCCCCAACCGGTGAGCTAGCCATATAAGGCTTTCAGAACTCATATCCGATATCTTGCAGAGCGAAGATTCTTTATACGCATCACTTATGTCGACATCGTTGTAACTGCTAGACGTGTTCAGCTGGAATACTTCCAGGTTTCTGTTGAATTCCAAGCTCTTTATTTGCCGCGGGTGTTCCTTCCTCAACATGTCGTCTGGCTTGTCATCGTCAGCAAAGTGCAAGTAGCTGGTGAACATGGGTTTTGGAATATCTATCGTGGGAGACATGGGGCCTTTGGTTGGCGTGTCTTGGATGTCATGATTTACGTTGTTGGTTACTATGAGGCTGACATCTCTGAAGGTCTGGGGTGTGAAACACTTGGCGCTATTTGGCGAGAAGTAGTCGGTAGATGGAGATGGGGTGTGCATGATCGCGTCTTGGGCTGGGTTTGAGTTGAAGGAGTCTATCGATTCAGCGGGTGATTTACTCCTGCTGTTACGACTTGGCAGCCTATCTTTGTCCGTCTCGAAGTGAAACAGTTCGTTTTCGCTTCTGGTGTCACTGTCTTTTTCTTTCAATGCCTCGCCAACATCGATTGCGCTCTTTTCGATATTTGGGGTGGCAACGTGTTCCGACCCGTACGACGTGTCAGGTGAAAATATATCAGTGGTTGTGGACAAGGCATTTTTAACGTTATCATCAGAGTATCTAGGTTTCTTGTTGGCTACAGACTTATTGTGACACAGGTGGCCAGGCGAACCGACTTCCGTGTTATCGTCCTTGTAACCGCCAACAGCTTCGACCAGGTGCTGAGTGAAATTGTCGAGGAAACATTGCAGACCAAGTCGAACCATTAACTGAAGTAGGAATATATTATGGTACAACTTTACGAACTTCTGTTTGTTAGTCGACGAAGTAGAACTGGCCATCAAGTCTACATCGGAATTCTTGTGCTGTTCCGATTTCTCAAGCATCAGCTCGTCGTCTTCGTAAAGATTTAATATATGTCTAAGCAACTTCTTCCGTGATTCTTCAGGGCCCAACGCCTTGCTCACTGTATCAAAGAGGTACCAAGCAGCTAACACAGACGTATCTTTATTCTTTAACAGCTCTATGTAATGCATAAGGAAGATGTCAAGAACATCGAACTGGTTGTAGCAATTTAACTGGCTCAAGAGAACGTCCAAGTGTGTAGCGCACGACTCTATCTTCCCTTCAGCGATTCTTTGGTTGAAGAAGAGTTTTGTTTTATCGACGTTCTGATATTTCTCGCACTGTACACCGTCGCATTCGTACATGTACAAAATGTTCAGCTCGTTGCTTGTGAGTTCGTATTCGTGGAGGGTACTCAGTAGTTTGTACAAAGTGTTATAGCTTTGTGGGAACGGTATTAGATGTTGCATTAACAACGGTTGCAGTAATTGGGAAGGGGTGGGAGGGGGCAACCCCTTCTCTGTCACCGATACCTTCTTCAAAGGGTCGTCTTTGAGCTGCAGCTCGTTCCTAAACGACAGACTTGGAGGCTGAACATTCAACAACAACGAAGTTATGTAACTAACGCATTTTGGCAAAGCGTTGAAATTGTATTTGAGAACTGTTCGGCAATTATTGTATCGCTCTATAAAGTTTTCGCTTGTACTTCTCAATGGACGCATGTGATGATGCAGAAATATCTCTACTATGAGGCACCCGATAACTAGCATGTCTTGACGGCGACTCTCCGTCATGAACTGCTTGTACACAGCGGTGTCGGTTGTGTATCTCGTATTGAACGATCTGCTTTTCCTTTCCTTCAGCACGCTATCCAGATGCGCGTCTTGCGTAAATTTCTTTAGGTAGCTTTGGTCATATGACGCCAGAAACATGTGGTTTGTGAATGCGGTATCATCTGACCCTTCTTTGATAGCGATAGGGCTGGGTTTCTTCACTTCTTGTTGGACGGGAAAGTGGTTAAGACTCGTGACAGATTCGTGAAATTCCTCTTTGTTCTCAGCTTTGCTGAAGAAGCACTTCGTTGTGAAGTTATCCAATGCTTCCAAAGCCTGTATCGAAGCGACTGGATTGAACTCCTTAGGGAGATACACGACTCCTTTTCCAAGTTCAGACCGCTGGACTCTGTAACGCCTGGAATGGGACGACGCCCTGCCCTCTGCGCCGGAGTGGGCTGTCTCGTCTGGCGCTTGGCTCTTCGAGAGTGACCTGGCCCTGGAACTGCTTTTGTGCCGAGCTCGCACCCGTTGTGGAGCGACACTGAGACGCGATATGTGTTGTGGCAAGATTGTCGATTCTTCTTCTTCATCGGTAATGTCTTCTGAACTGTCTTGTTTTATTGCTTTTTCTGTAAACCAAATTACATGTATTACAATGATGGTTTTTCATTTCATTTTACAGCGCGATTTACTGATGTACCGTTTATGAACAAACATTAAGAATACATTCATCACGCATGTATTCCATAGGAGTAGGCAGAAACATTTGTCTCCACTTTCGGCTATTTCTCGTTTCCTTTACTAACATTAGCCCTTTCATACACGTTTGTTTATTTATGGTACCTGGCCCTTCTTTAATTCCACTTCCTGGTTAAGGTATGTTTGCCATTCTTTTTACATGCCCAAACTATGTCAACATTTATTTCTCAATTTTAACTCTTTTATCAAATCTATCTCTTAAACTTACCATACCTACGTCGAAGTGCTCTCATTTCAACAGCATGCATTTTATTCGCTTGCTTCTTCTGACATTAGGTATGGAAGATTTACTTGGCTATGGCTTATTCACTAACATATATCAGTGTTAGAACCAATAGTCATACCCTTTTTAACACGTTTTGGTTCTAACACATAAGTTTACAGACTTCAAGAAAGCTATGATTGAAGAAAGAGCTTACATATTATATTTATATTTTTTTATATACGTCAACATACAAGCACACGGGCCGCGTGATGGTTATTTTTCTGGACTCACCTAATCCTGGACACTCTCGGGCCACTTAAATATATTACAAGTATGATAAAACTCACTGGAATCTCGAGGAGCGGTCCAGTGTAGCCGTGGCGGCTGTGGGGGCAACGGCCGAGACGTCTTAGGAGGATGAGGCGCAGTCAGCAACTGCACCATCGCCCCGCGCCTCGGTGTCGTGTGCCCGTCAACTAGTGATAGGCAAACATTCTTAGCCTTCACCGACGCCGTACCACACAACTTGTAGCCGAAAGTTATGTCGATCCAGTGGTGGAGGTTCTCAGATACGTGAACGCTTTCAAGGGCTTCACGGTGTTTCGTTATGAAATCTTCGGCGCATGTTGCCCATGTTGGCACACCTAAGTCCTGAAAGGACAATATAGGGATGATAAACTTTGCAGCCCCGCGGCCGCGACCGCGCGGTTAGCTACGGTCGCGCCTGCAAGGCTTGCAGGATCTTCGCGGGAGATAAACTTTTTAGCTCATACTTCTTATTTATAACCAAGTTACGTCCCATGTTGATGTTTTTTAAAAATTTATAACTTTGACGAGTGACAATAGTGACTTCATCTGTTTTTATTGCCGTCCTTTTCTTGTATTTTGACACTAGAATTTGCGTCGAACAAAAGATGTAAAAATTGAAATAAACCGCGTTTTTTAAGCCATAAAGAAATAGTCATAGATAAAATTTACTAATTACTGAAAACTAATTACTACAGATTTTTAAACTAGACTTACCTATCCTTTACTAGAAAACCTTAGCAAACTTACCAGAACATAAGTGGTAATACATTAAATTATAAAGTTATTCTTATTTCAGGTATTGGAAAATACTTTGTTGTTTTTATATTAAAAACATTACAATAATTATTAAATTAAAAAAGGAAACAGTTTTGTATTGATGTTAAAAGGAAATGCTCAAAAATATTACACTATTAAGTTTGAATTACCGGCAAATCTTCATGAATGCTCTTGAACACAGTTGGATCAGTGTAGAATTCTGGTATGCATTCGTCTGGGGTCCATTCCTGCATGCGTTGAATAGAGCCGGGGTACTCAGCTGGCACCCACTTATTTCTCACATACTTGCATAGAACATCCTTGGAAGTCCTGCAATGTTTAGAATAGATTACTTTTTGCAACATGTATTTACAACAACCTCAACTAAGATAATATATTAGATAGTAGTAAAAATTAGTAAACAAAAAATAATTGACAGAAAGATTGAAAAATAATAAAAAAGTTAACATCATTAACAAAAAATATTAATGAAATATTGAACATTCTTGATAGTTTCTGCAAAAAAATCAAATACCTTCTTGCCAAGTAGACATAGCAAGTAATGTCTGAAAGAGCATCGGAGATATGATGTGGTATTTGCCCAGAACAGCTGCTGACATCATAGGTCATGTCCAGCTGACGGTCTCCTTTATTTAGCCTGTACTTGGATTTGCTAAGATCTCTCCAATTTTTACCTAAAATGTAAATAAAATATAAGTATATTATGGTATTTATATTTTTGGAAATAAAGCACACTTGTTTAATTGTTAAATATTCATCATAAAATAGTCTTATATAATTCAGGATACAAAAGGCAAAAAAATGTATTTTAACAATGTTGATTATAGTAGAAAAGTGAATTTTTATCTCTCCTATTTAAAATTTTCACTCACCACCTCTAGAACTGAAATCTGTGACCCAGGGCACCATAAAATGTGCCTGTGGATCGTCGGAGCATCTCCCAGCCAAGGTATTAAGATGTAGAAGATAGTCCAAGTTTGATATTCTTCCTCTAACCCAGAGCATGCAAAGTTTCTCCAGCTGGACTGCATCATTCCTCCAACACCACTCTTCTCCTTTCTTTGTTTGAACTTGGGTATTTACTCCTATAATTGGGGTAGTCTGTTTGCTTTTATTCTGCTCATGAATCAAAGAAGCATCCAAACAGTGCACATTATTTGTAATTGTTGGCAAAACTTGCAACCATAGATTCTCATTGAGATATATATCTTGTAATGTGAGCATGCCCATACTCAATCCTCTATCAGTCATGGCTTTCGAAACTTGTAACAATTGGTAGATAAGAAACAATCCGCGGCCATAGTTCATGTCTATTAATTGAGGGCTAAAGTTAAGGCAATCTAAGAGGTTATATTCATAATGTCCACCATATATTATAAAGTAGTTATTGTCAGTCTCAAGTATGAACAAAGCTGCTAGTAAATTGACATGAGTCTCATAAGATTTCAATACATGCTTATTAGGTATTATTTCTTTGTACTCTATGAATTTGCCAGACGCATCATGCTTAATCCTAATTATATTACAGCCATATAAACGGAGTATTACTTCAGTCACTAACTGGTCGTGTTCTAACAGATTAACTATAGAGCTTTCTTTTATGTTGTCATTGTTCTGACAGTATTTCTTATAAGATTCTTTCCATAAATTTCTTTGGTTATACTGCGATACATATTGTAGAAGTTGTGAAAATGTAAGTGGTACTTCGGTATTGCATTCATTTAGCCTATATCGAGGAAGAGGTAGTACTTTGGATATCTTTTTATTAAGTACCTGAAACAATATATAAATGTTATGTACATCTCTTGACGGTTTTTTACCAAAGACATTGCACGTTACATAGTTATTAGATATTTGAGAGACATACCCGAATAAATATTTTTTTATATGGATAAGGAACACTTTCACCAGGTTGTAGCGTAAAATCGACATTGTTCACTGTGTTATCAACTTCCAAGTTTTTCAACCATTTTTTTAACCAAGTATTATGGACAACAACCGCACATAGGCCAGGTGAATTTGTTGGAAATATATTTTTATTATTTATACTTAATTCTTTAACAATATAATCCATTTCAGAATTCTTTGTTTTGTTTTCATTCGAGGTTAAGATAAATAATTTGACATTTGATAAATAGTGATGTGCTCGTATTTGCTATGAGCACTATCATGATAATATACTTTGGTGTGACGGCACTTAGTATAATAAATAAAATATTTTTCAGGATTCCCAACATTCAGTTTGCAGTTTGATAGGCCAGAATCGAAGTAGATATGAAAAAAAAATCTGATGAGGTAAAACACATCAAACGTAAGATTATGTTAGTGTTTATTCTAATATAATAGTTAAACATATACTGTCGCGACGTTATTTGTAGATAATTATATGTACTGCAAAGTTGTAGTACATAAATTATTTTGTTCTATAATCAATAATTTTTGCAGCGTACGCAATGTAAGATTTTTTTGGGGACATTTTTACACCTCAATTTACATTATTGGAGTTTCTGTACGGATCTCTAACTTTTTTAAAAATGTATATAGCCTTTAAAATAATTTTGAAATCGGTCAAGTGGTTTAAAGCCTATTAGGAGGAGGAGCAGTCAGGAGCGTCAAACAAACACACAAACAAATCTTTCCTCTTAATAATATTGTTATAGATTGATATTCATTTAATTTCCCGTTTATTTTTAACTTGGCAGTACCCACATTATCTCAACAAACCGATACCGCATATTTTAATCTTTGAAAAAACATTAAAAGGTGAATACCTACTTAATAGTAATATTAAGTAGATGTTCACTTTAATATATTATGCCTACTTAATTGTACATACCTTCTTTATTTGAATATATTAACTTTATTCAGTGTTAAAATTCTATGTCTACTATATCTTTTGCATTTACAGTAAAATGTACAAAACTACATACTGTGAACTCATTCACTTAAATAAAAATTTATATCAAGTACGTAATTTTGAGATTTGTATAGGTTGATCTCTAGTTTGGTGCATCTTGTAATGACCAATTTTAAGTGTAAAATGACTACGATTGAGCTGGTTATACTTTGGGTATAGAATTATTGAATAATGTGTCTCTTTACTAGCGGAGAGTTTAGTCATATAACATATCCGCGATATCCGATTAGGTGTTTATGAATAAAAAATGCGAAATATATTTTTTCTTTATTTTAATACTTTAAAAAAGTAAATAAAACATTAACTTACAAATATATAACAGGAATGTACTCAGACAATATTACTTGGTCCCAGTGTAAAAAGTTGTTTGTAACTTGGATAATTATGGTCCAAAATAGCACCATGTTACATTGTATCACAGTAGTATTGATTAGTTTCGTATATAATTGTGTTTGCTAATATTACATTTCATAACATAAGAATACATTGGTTACCATTCCTTTCTATCCTAATCTATAGAATACTCTCATGTATCTTATAATGTACCCTTAATATAATTTGACAAAAAAATTGACAACTACTGCACCATTAAATTCAAATGCAAGATTATTCAATTTTTACAGAAACTCTCTTCAAATAGTTTTTCCAAAGTGCATCTTTGTAGATGACAGCCTGGCTTTCCGGACTTTTTGCAGATACAATACCTCTTCCTACTACTACTACATCAGCACCTTTCTCCAGAATCACCTTTTCAGGGGTACTGTATACTTGTCCAAGCTCATCTTTGGAACTTTCAAGCTGCACACCAGGAGTTAGTTGTAGTAAGCCAGGATCCTTAAATGTATTCTTGTTCTGGCAAACAAAACCTGTCATTAAGTTTGGATATTTTGAAGCCATTTTTACTGTCTCTTCAGTATAATCTGGTTTAATGAGATTTCCCTGCAATAAATGGATATTTGTTAACTCCAAACATGAAACAATAAACATTAAATGGATGCCCAAAAATGTCACCTACCTCACTACTCATTTCTGCTAATAAAAATACTCCTCGATTACTGATTCCATTGCTGGATCCATTAATAGCTTTCAATATACCCTCACCTGGCAAAGAGTGAACTGTCACACAGTCAGCCCACTCAGCAACTTTAAACAATCCTTTCATATATTGAAGGGAGACAGTGTTACCAATATCAGCATATTTTCTATCTTCTAAAATAAGGAAGTTAAATTTCTTGGCCAGATTCTTTAGTCTAAGCACAAAGTCAGAACTGAAATCTTCAATTATGTCAACATGGGTCTTGACAAGGCATACATGTTCACCAACTTTTTCTAACAACTCTAATATTGCAGTTGATGATGTTAAATCAACAGACAAACAAAGATTTGTTTTTTTAGTTGCCATTATATTGAACAATTGTTTTGCAATAGTGTTTGTTGCAAAATCTGCTCTCTTTTCATAAGGTAAAAGTGTTCTGTCCTCTTGTTTATCTGGAAATAATGAGGCACATAAATTATAAGTACACAGATATAATTATATGTACAGATCAAATGTGAAAGTGTATGAGTATAAATGTATTAACAAAGTTGTGTTACTGTATATTTTCTAACATTAGCCTGTTCACTCAATACTAATAATGAAACCAAGTTTAATCACTTTAAAGATTGGCAACCTGAGAATAACTTCTGCAAGGAAACTGAAATGTAAAAAGTAGATTCCATAATGGGTATTATGTATTTTTAAAATGTTTTATTAGTTTTAGTGTTACACACATTTGCGTTTCTTGTAAATCTAATAAGCTATTAATATTAATTAAGAGTAATATACTTTAAAAAAATGTATACCAGTTTTGGGAGCTTGAGTAACATTTAAATAACCCTTGACCCTTGTTGCCATCTGCTCGTTAATTTTTCTATTTTTTACCAATATTTCAATTAATTTGGTCATAGTGAACAGTGCTTTGATATGCACGTTATTTTCTGCCAAATTCTGACTGCCTCCCTGTTCTCTGTCAAGTATGATTATTGCTTCTTCCACCAATAAACCTTCTTTACGTAAGTCATTGACAGTTTCAAGGACACTAGAACCAGATGTGACAACATCTTCAATTATTAAACATGTCTCGCCAGTCTTATAATGACCTTCAATCATTTTCTTTGTGCCATAAGCTTTTGCTTCTTTACGTCTCATAAGCATAGGTTTCTCAGCTTGTATACTCAATAGAGTTGCTATAGGCAATGCAGTGTATGGCACTCCACATAAATGATCACATTTAATGTCTTTCAGGGCAAAATCATACAACAAGTTTGATATTGTTTGCTGAAATAAGATTTATACAAGTTGAATATTATTAAGCTAATTAAACTTTCGATTAATATAGCAGGGTACATGACAAAAAACTTTTCTAAATGCATAATAATAAGTAACTGATAAAACTTAAATGACCAATGAAAAAAGAAGGTATAAAAACCACTAAACTAAAAGTTGTGAAGTTCAAATCTACTTCAATACTAAAGTCATAGTTTATAAATTTTAAACCTATTTAAATACAGATACCTGCAACAAGCTTAAATTCAATTAATAGACTCACCATTACATGTGGATAGCTGACTATAACCCTTAAATCAAAATATACCGGAGTTTTTATACCACTTTTAGTAGTAAATTCACCAAATTTAACAGCATCAATTTCGAAAAGTTTAATAGCAAGCCCCTCAAGTTTTTGTAGGTATGTCATAATTACTCTCTATTAACTGACAATATATTTATAAAAACAGTTAAATTTTACGAGTTAGACAAAACCACGTGAAATAAAAGTTTCCCAGGCCCAGACAGGAAGACGTCAAAAGTAAATCGAAATGACATTGACTTGATTGTCAAATTCTGTAACCGTGAACCGTTTAACAGTATTGTAATAGAAAAATAATGACGACTCAAAAAAAGAAAATATCCTTCATATACGCCATTTCTTATTGATTATATTTATATTAACATTTGTTTTTTGTTTAGTGTGCTAAATTCTATATGTCAATTCCTATAAAGTTTACGCTATTATGAACAGAGCTTCCCAGAGACTTTATAATCTGTAGAACTAATAAGGTAGACAGAGATAGAATTTTATTGAGTATAGCAATATAACAATTATCTTAAGTCAGGAAGATCTATATTCGTCTTTCTTATAAGCAGTGAGTAATGGAGATAGCATTTGTGTCAGCCAAACAAAATAAAGAATTTCATTCATTCTCTTCCCTTCAATGATAGGGAGAGGGTTGTGTTCGTGATCATAGTACGTGCAGTAGTGGTTTTTATTGTTATTTTAGTTCATTTGTGTATTGTTTAGCGACCTTAACTATGATTATATTAAGGCTGGAATAACTGGATCGTTTGAAAGTGTTTTATTTAGTGATTCTGGATAATTCTAATACATTTCAATCGACATAAAACTTTATGCAGGAAAAGTTCTTTCTTGGAAGTTTTGTGGCTGTACAAACATACACCTCCTGTAAGGCCTTTAGTGTAAAATTGTTCTTAACTTCGTAGTATTAATGAAGTCGACTGTGCTTTACTGAGTACTAAATTTGGGTTGCATTTCATTACGTTATTTTGGTGAGCTAAAACCCACCCTTCTCAACGGTAACGGTTAGAAATGGGGGACCCTCCCTTCCCTTCATTTAGGGGAAGTTGAGGTAGACAAAGGGTAGTGGCCCTGCGAGGGGGAGTTCGTGTGCGCCTTGGGCGATATCATAGGTGGGGATAACAGCTTTTTTGATTTTGGTTTGGTCAGCACGTACGTATGTAACGTATCGCTGTAAGGTTTTTAAAACTGATATCCTTGTTCCAGTAACCTTATCAAAAATGGCGGGAAACTTAAAAGGTACAGTGATTTTTTATGTGTAAGTAAAAAATATAGAAGTAAATAAGTATAACAATACATCTTTAAAATCAAAAGTTATTTAAATTAGAAATAATTTGAGTAAGAAATATTTTATTCTTAGAATCATATTACATTTAAATTGTGTGTTCTTGAATAACTGAAAGTATGGGCAACACTCACTGCAAAGTTTACAGGTCATAAATTTAACAATGATATATTTTATATTATTTTAAGTTAGTACTTCTGTTCTGTTCAGAAAATTGAAATATAAGCTTGTGTTTAAATATGTTATTATTTGTATTTGATATTTTAGTTATTTATATATTTAGGAGAAGCTACTAAAATTGGTTTTCTATTCTTAAAATTAATGTGATAAATGCTCCAATTTTTTGCTGTAATAGTTTTAACCTGTAATTCAAGTACTATCTAGTTAAGCTAATAAATAATTTTATTTTAATATTCTATTCTATATACAGACATAAACTATGCGTTGGGGAATATTGTAATATTCTTTTCTGTAGACCCTTTTTTTCTAGAACAAACATATTTACATTGTAAGTTAAAGAAAGATTCTAAAAAAATCCTTTTTATTGAAACATAGTGTGTAGTTTCAGAGACTGATCCAGTTTTCATGGAGTATGCCCTTAAAAGAAGTTTGATATCTAGAAATAAACTGGCAATCATACTCAAGGGCAAGAATGGTGTTAACTTTTGTTGTGTGGAGTGTCCTGCTAGATTTAGGGAAAAGGAAAAGCTGGAATTGCATTTGTTTACACATAATAAGGAATACAGATACATTTGTGAAATCTGCGGGACTGGGTAAGTAGATTTTAATTCCTACTTACTACTTATTTGTTCATTTATTAGGACATCAAACAAGGTTATATACCTTAAAAGCTAAAGAAGTACAAAGACAGTTGTGTACATTTCTTAGCTTCTATTTTAATTATGGGTTGCCGCCTATGCTTTATATGTTGCTTATAAAGTTGAAGTAGCATAATACATACCTTACCTATTTAAAATTAAAATTTAAAAATAGAGTTATTTATTATTTCACTATTCAAGTTCATAGTGAATGCTGTATCTTCACAGAACATAGTCTCTTAGGTACTTTTTCTAAACCACGTTCGTCCTGATGAACGAGCAATTAAACATATTTAGTACACAACCCTTAATGGAGGAAATCCTTAAGTATTTCTCTTTTTATGCTTGCTCTATACATCTATTTACATACATACACCACACCTGGTTTCCGTCCGGCTGAGACTAAGAATCACTACATCCTATGATCTTGGCCTACCTCTCTTGCATCCTTTAATCGCATTAGCCCTTTCATACACACATTATTCTTGGTAGTTAAGATGGACAATCCACCAGCAACCATTGCCTTAAAAACCTCACAATTTTAATGTTTTGTTTAACGGTTATAAAATTATTTATATCTCACCTCATAGAAGTAATACAATACAATCAGTTCATTGGTCTACATATGTTGTCTTAACATCACCCTTATGAGAGACTGTTGTCCATACTAGGGTTTTCTATCACCCTACCCAAACCTAGGTTACCCAGTGTGACGGATCGTTAGGCCCTCGCCTCTGATCTACAAATTAATTTATATTCTACTAGCTGTGCCCGTGATTTTGTCCGCGTGGAATAGTGACTTTGGGCAGCATAGCTTTTAATGGCGAAGAATTCTTTCTTACATTATTTTAGTGTAACTTCAACAGTTTACGCAGCGCAGTCAATGAAAGCTCTCAAAATGTATAATGTTCGCCCGTTTTTTTACATTTCAAATTGATACACCATTCCTATTAATCGTAGTGTGATGTTATATGCATCGGTTACACTTAAATATGTCAGTTTATCTGCCAGTGAAAGCCCCATACAAATCGCACGTTTTTAGCCGTTTCAAGGATTACCTCAAACAAACAGACAGATAACAATTTAAAAAAACGTTGTTGTGTTATGTGCATACATCCATATGCATTATCCACACGGTACTGAAATTACAATCCACGTGCTCCTTACAAGTTAATTGTATTTATCATTTTTCCATAGAACCTTCGTTATTATGTAGCGTTCGCTCTTCACTAGTCCTGAGGATATAAATGAAGGAAGCCGCTGTAATGTTATGGCACTTTGTGATATATTCGTGGATGTTAATGTAACACCGATTACGGAAAGTCGACGAATTAATCAAAGCTTATCTATACATTTATAATGTCAAATCAAAATAACAGTTTTCAAAATAGGTATAACATGCAAGTTGTACGGTGCTTATATAACAAAAGTAGTCTCTTTGATTTTTATGTCGGCTGCACCGATTTTACATGACTTCCACCTGTATAACATGATGTAAGGAGTAATTTTGGGTACTTTATTATTTATTATTCTTGCGGAACGAAACACAACCCACGCCCTTAATGGTAAAAGGAGTTTCAGACCTGTAAAGCTGTTTACTACTCAAACTCACACTTGATGGCTAAGTGAACTTATACCCGACTTTTAAAAAGGCTTTTCTCCTTCAAGAGTTTGGAAAAATATTTTATCCAGTGTTGATTGGTTTGGCAGTGTGGATTGATGGATTGAAGAGAACATTTTTTTGTTTGTAGTACTTACTAAAAACAAAAATAAAAAGTAATTATATTAATATTTTTTTCACTTTTATCTGAATTTTGTTCATCGTTATATTAACTTGAATGCCAATATAATATATGCGAATGATAAAAAATAATTAGACTCGTACGATCGAGATTTCTGGTAAAGATTCGAGGGCCCCTAGAGCTTGAGGGCCCTGGGGCACTGCCCCGACTAGCCCCTAGGTAGCTACGCCACTGTTCATAGCAGACATGGTCGCAGGTTAAAGCGGAAGGAGCACCTGGATCGACACAAGCTCGGGCACCAGGAGGTGCGGCCGTACGTGTGCACCATCTGCGGGAAGGGCTTCAAGCGCAAGGAGCACCTCACCATCCACCGGACCATACATACTGGTGATAAGACTCAAGTTTGCACGTTTTGTAATAGATGTGAGTTAGGTTTCTTTTGTTGTGGTTCTTCTTTTGTTTATTATGTTTATTAATTGATTTTAGTGTTTGGTTTTCGTGACTGAGTGCAACACATCTTTATAAATAAATAGCTGACCAGGCAAACGTTGTCCTGCCATATAAATGACATAAAATGTTTATTTACCCTACCCCTATTATTGAATAGTCGTTTACAATTATTTATAAATAGGGGTTGATGATAGAAGGGTGAATAAAAAAATTTAAAAAACAACCAAAATTTAAAAAAAATATTATCCCTTATCTCTTAAGGTTATGAAAAATAGATAGTAGCCGATTCTCTGACCTACATAATATGCATATAAAATTTCATAAGAATCGGTCAAGCCGTTTCGGAGGAGTGTGGTAAGTAACACTGACACGGGAATTTTATATATTAGATAATACGTGAGTGTCACAGTGTATGCCCTAGAAGTTCACTCTAATTTATTCAACTGATTTGAATATTATTTTGTTTACGAAAGCTAGCATAGTTTTTATCTCAATTTATTGTCGCAATCTTTTTTTCATGACAAAAATAGTAATGCGTTAACACAGGACAGTGTCTGTCGGGTCAGCTAGTATTTTTATATAAGTAAATGGGAATCTATGTTATAAAAACACTGATTTAAAAAAAAAAATATTGTAATTATGAAACTGAGTTGATCAGTAAACCAATAATAATCAGCAGGCAATTTATCTGACAAGTATTGATTTTGCTATACTGTTTCTAGTATTTCTTTACATCAGTGTATTGCACCTTGGTTACACATCCTACATTTATTATTATACTAAAATTTAATATACTTATACAGTTTGCAAATCTATATCATCCATTATTCTAGATTCTAAATCTAGATCTTAGTAATATCTTCCTGTCATTTCTTCTTGTCGTTTAGTTATTTAGATGTGCATGATTTATTAGAATAACTTAACGTTTATATTATTAACTTAGTCTTAAACTTATTGAACTTATTATTCTTATTTTTATTGAACCGGGCTAACATTTATATTATTTTTAACGGCAATTCTTAAATTGAAAGCTTTATTTGATTTTGACAATATTAAAGCTGATTTGTTCTTGTAGTTGTTTATATTGACATTTATATATAAATTGATTATTTTCAAAAAAAATATTTATCTTGTTTTTTCACATTAAACATGTTTATCAAAACTGAAATAGAACGTATAAAAACACAACATTCGAATTTTGCTTACAGCTGTACAGTTGTGCTTATTAATAGCATGGTAATTATAACACTGGTCAACAAAATTTAAACTTTTTCGTGCCACACGAACTTTTTTGATATTTTTTACATCAATTAGTGATTGTAAGAAAAAATAAACAGTTAAAAAAAATTGCTAGCCGAGGATTTTATTCTATTGAGTAATTTAAAATATTAAGAAAAAATACAGATCTCGGAAATCAAACATATATTTTTTTATAAATTACTTAATAATTTAAGACTTTCTTGAATGTTTAGCTTCTGGTTGGTCCCTTTTTATTGTTCAGCAGTAATCCGCTAACATATTTGGGCTCCATTTGCCCTGGTACCGCTTTTCCATACTAGAAATGTCCTGGTGGAACCTCTCGCCGTGCTCGTCACTGACAGCCCTTAATTGTCAGGAAAAAGATCCAGGTGCGAGTCTAAAAAATGAATCTTGAGTGACATGTTCCAACTCAATGGTTGATATGACAATAAGAGCTCGCTAACCAACTCTCTGTAGCTGTCACTTTTGTGGTTGCCCAAAAAATTTGCAAAAACATATTTAAATGCGTTCCATGCACATTTTTCTAAACCGCTTAATTTTTCTTCAAATGTTGAATCTTTTATTAACTCCCTGATTTGAGGGCCAACAAAAATACCCTCTTTTATTTTTGCATCACTTATTTTAGGGAATTTTTCTTTTAGGTACATAAATCCTCTCCCACTGCGATTCATTCCCTTCACAAAATTTCTTCCAGTCGGTTAAATTTTTCACACACGTTATGCAACAGACATGAGGGGCCCAAAATTTGTCTTGATGGGCGACAGAAAAACCAAAACATTGGTGATAACACTCCAGCACAAGATTCGTAAAATTTCGTCGTTGTTTTTTGAATGTAAGTTCTCCGCAGACATAACAAAAAGAGTTAGGGTCATTATTACACTTCCTCGACATGTTCACAGGATTAATAAATCATAAAAAATATTCAACTTCAACTACAAATACTTTTATGACGATTTACTTGTAAGCGTTTCTGTTAATTTACCGCCGTAGTGCTAGTTATGAGTATTACCGTATCACAACAAATATGAGGCTAACTGACAGATGACAACTGTGATTTAATGATGAGGGTGGATTGATAAAACAAAATTAGCTATCAAAGTTCGTGTGGCAAAATCAGTATTGACCAGTGTAATTATAGTAAGATGCATTTAAAAAATAATGGCGTTTTTAACATTAGCGATGTAGATAACTTACAGCTATCACTTGTAAATAAGAGACTAATAGATCAGTTCACCTTAGCGTTCAACCGTAAGGACCACCTTCAGAAGCACATCCAGACCCACAGCAAGGAGTTCTATAATAAGAACATGAGCGCGTCCGATGTTCAGGACATGGTAGAAATAAAGCAGGAACCAATGAACGCGACAACGGAAGATGAGGACATCGATTACTCGGAACTGGGGGAGAACATAGAATTTGATTCTGAGGTAAGTCTTTATTCTAGATTAAAAATTAAAACTTCATTAAATGGTTTATAATAGGAGTTGTTT
The DNA here is from genome assembly GCA_020976665.1 of Heortia vitessoides. Lineage (NCBI taxonomy): Eukaryota > Metazoa > Arthropoda > Insecta > Lepidoptera > Crambidae > Heortia > Heortia vitessoides. The sequence continues at coordinate 4,591,228 of JACJUM010004390.1, forward strand.
AACATGGAGTTGTTTAACATAACAGGAGATGTCGGTCTACCTTCTACTCTAGGGTTCAAGCTGCCACCAAAATCCATTAAAACCTGTTAAGCCGCGAACTATTGGACGTAGCAGACAGACAGTTGCTTTCACATTAATTTGATAAATATCTACATATAAAGAAATGTCTCCAACACTCGCCTTTTACTTTTTTTTTTAATAGGTAATGACTCCGAGATAAGTAGCTTAAACCACTTGTGTTACGGATAGCAGACAAGATAGAGATTACAAATGTAATATTTAAATATATTTAAAACCCCAGACACAGATCAAACACATACGTTCGTAGGATCGAATCTACGTCCTTTAGCGCATGCGCGTATAAAAAATGTCTGTTTGCGGTAAACCACAAAGCTTGACCGTTTTAACAGGATTCATGTTATAGGAGTAACTTAGGCTACTTTTCTTATATGTATTATTATATATACTCACAGAAACGAGAACTACGTTTGTGAAAGCACGGGGAATCGCTAGTGCATGATGATACGAATCATAAATCGACCATATCTATTCAACTAATTTAAAATTATACAAGTACAGGACCAAACACAATATTAATAAGCTATTATTTCTTTATAACAATAATAATAATAAATTCCCACATCACCTCATATATTGATATGACTGCGTGGTAAGTCGCTGAAAGCACTTTGTTACGCCAGACAACAGAAGAATAACATATACACTGCTTAAATACATATATTTAACACACAGAACAAACACAAATGTCGTCATTTAAAATTTGCTCTGGGTGGAAGTCGAACCCACGAGCCTTGGCGCACAAGATAAGATCACTACCATCTGCGCCATCGAGCCTGTCTCTTTTATTCTACATTCATGTTTAAGTAGACCGAGACGTGACTTCTTAGACATTCTTCTGATGCCGACACGGCTTATAATTCTTATACGCCATTACCACATTCCGCACACGATATGCAAGCATAGGCTTAGATCAGTACACCGCACTTGCAAGGGAGGGGATAATACGCACTGGTAAGTGCGTGATATCCCCTCCCAGATAGCATACATACCGGCCGCACTAGTGCGACGACGGCCACTCAAGCAAGTACCGCACCTTAAAGGCGCTATTGAATGATCGACCGATTCCGCCAGCATTAAATTAGTCCGAAAAAAATATGCAATTCTCGAGTTGTTAGTATACAACTGTTTATATTTTGCTCATTATCTACATGTTAGTACTAGTTAGTTCATTAATTAGAAACTAGCGTTCGTCCCGGCTTCGCACGGACAATTGTTTTAAACATTTGGGTTAAACATATGTATTAGCTAAAACTGATCATTGTCTTAAAAATTTTGTACCCACGATCCAACCCAAAATCGAAAATCTTACAGAAAGAGATTACAGATGATAAGAAAGAAAATCTATCTACCTGGAATTTGATTACATTATTGAAATTTTTGTACGGAGACCAATTTTTTTTGAGATGAATTATACCTATGTTACTTATGAATAGTGTAATATTCTAATGGTGAAAGAATTATCGAAATTTTTCTAGTGGTTTTGAGTATATTCGTGTCAAGCATCCAAAAATACAACGTTTCCTCTTTATAATATTAGTGTAGTTGGGCATCCATTTGGCCACAGTCCTTGTACTAAGTTTTCACGACACTCTAGGGATAGAGAGTCGTGGAATCTTATTCAATAGGTACAGAAAAGTAATTATATATCATACAGAAATAATAAGATCCAAATGATGAATTTGGATATAATGATAGTTACAACATTTAATCGACATTAAACATTAAACTATTTAATATAATTTTTAATTCTTCATATATTCATCATTGAAAGTCTACTGTTGGACAGAGGCCTCCACAAAAAAGAGATAATTGTGCCTATTATTGCTCTACTTTGAGGAACCACACGACTAACCGACTAAATATAAATTATGTACTTTTAACTATGACATACATTTTACACTATGACGTTCATGTGCGAACAAACATGTACCCTGATAACTTTGTAGGTTGTTTCTTTGAAACGCATACACAAGTGCTAATATCACAGTATACCCGCATATGTTTCCAAGGCGAACGACACGCGCATAAGCCATCCTTGTATAGGGAAGATCTACTTCATTCCGTAGTATCAATTGGAGTAGCGATGACGCCACTTAGTGTCGGAAATCTTCGTGCTAATTGCATAGTTTGATAGGTAATTTAAATTTGAACTAATTATTAATATAATAATAATTAAAAAATAACTAATTATTTTAATTACATTAAACAGTTATATATTTATTTTGAAGGGCCCGATAGCGCAAATGGTATTGATCTTATCTTCTGGGCTAAAGGTCATAAGTGTGATCCTACCCAGTATGGGTGTTGAATATATGTATTTAAGTATTTTACTTGTGATTCCTATTTTGTGTTGCACAAAGCACAAATTAAAGCTATATAAGATCCCCTTAAGTAGGTATGTATAACAGTTGCATTTTACATATGTACACAGCACACAGCAACAGATCAACCTATATATTATTTTATTTATTTAACTTAATTGCACAAAATGTTACAATATGTACAAATGGGGGACTTAATGCCAGTATACTATAATATAATATAATATAATAATATAATATTAAAATATATACAAAGTAGATAAACGTGGCATACATATTTGTATAAATAAACGCAATAAATGCATATGATATAAAATATAAATATATATATAAAATAACGTACATCAGAAATAGGGTTATAAAGTTAGATAAGCTCGTTCCAGAGTCGTATAGTTGTCACTGTAAAAGAATTTGTCAATAAACTAGAGTGATGAGAAGGAGTTAAGAGTATATAGAGTATAATGTATAGAAATATTCAATTATGCGCATTCAGAGTTTAAAAATGTAGTTTTGACTATTTTAAAAATAACAAACTTGAGACGTTGACTTCAATGGGCCCGGTGGCGTAGATTGTAGTGATCTTATTGTTTGCGCCAGGGGTCGTGGATTCGATCTACCTACTACTCGTTACTATAATACCGAATATAAAAATACATATGAAAATAGCGAGTTAAAGCATCTCCCCTCCTATTTGGGGCATCCCAACATAAGGTAGGCTTCTTTTTATTATTCGTGCATCCCATGGGGTACCACTGAATAGGTATTTCGAAATAGAGGGACGACGTATCTTGATTGAACACTTACTATTTACGTAACGTACGTAAAACCTTCCAAAAAGGTTTCAAGTGTAAAAAGTACGGGAAGTAGCATGTGGCCGTATGTCCCAAGCGACAATTATGCGATGTATTGCTCTAACAAAGAAAGGAACAAAATGGTTTTCACTCTTATAACAAACGTAGTAAGGTTCAATATATAGTGGGTTCTATAGTACCCTAGCTGAACGTGGGTTAAGTAACCTTTTACGCTAGTACTAGCTCGAGCTATTGCGAACACAGTACGCTACGACTTGGCAATAGTTGGCTGCCTTAGATACGAGCATGGCGAAGGAATAACCAGAGGTACGACTAGTTCCTATTATTATAGTCTGTGTTATTTTTTACAAGTTTTTATGTAACTTACCTACTGATATGATATTATGTATACGCGTTCAATTTAAATAAAAATGCATGGTTAACTGTGACATTATTCTGAATCCAATATGGCGGCATTCCCAAGATGGCGGACCAATAATTTATTTTTAATGCACTCTTTATAATATTTGTATTAACTGAAAGGGTTTGTAATGTAATACCTTGATCATGATGTGAAATCTCGAAAAATAATGTGCTGTCACTGTAAACCCCATATGGCGGACTTCTAAAGCTTGAAACGCAATTTTAAAGCAGATGACTTCAACCGATTCAGTTAAAATGTTATATATACCTTAAGTTTGGAAGACAATGAATGGTTAATTTATTATTCTAAATACAACATGGTGGAAGAGCTAGTCTGTTCAAAATTAACCGGCAAATGACCTTGAAACAATAATGCACACACAAAAGATGAACAGATTGAGTGATGTGTCCAGTGATAACTTAGAAGTATAAAATGAATTAAGAGTAAAAAACTTTTTTAAAATAAACCAGATTTTATGTAAATGCACTAAAAGAGAAAAAGCTTTTACTGTTAACTTACACATTCGAATTAGTTTTCTACACTAATATTATAAAGAGGGAAGATTTGTTTACCGAATAAACTTAAAAAGTACTGGACCTATTTTAATAATTTATTTTTTTATTAGAAAGCTACATTATAGTTGAGTAATATAGGCTATATTTAGTACTAGATTTCTAAAGTAATACATGTATTTCTAAAGAAATCCCTATTAAAACCAACCAAAGACGTAAAAAAATGAGCCATAAAATGTCTTTCATCGCATACGCTGCGAAGAATATTAATGATAGGACAAAAATTGTTTGACAATATTATAGAATATATCAATATCGACAAAAAACTTCGCGAGACCATATGTCTAACTATTGTAGTTACGTCACTATAACTACTTTTTTACATTTAACAAATTGATAGAAATGACGATCAAAATCAGACTGTGTTATCCATACCATTTATAATCTTTTATCCAAATAAAGAATTTAATATTCAAAATTGTCTTAATACCTGTTGATTACTTTTTGAATTATTGAAATCGGTCATTCCATTCAAAAGATATCATGAAGTTAAAACAAAAATACATACCGGCGGCGGCCGCCACGCTGCGCATCAAGTAACTAACTCGACGAGAGCAATTGTATTTGGCACTTTCTAGAGTAGGATCTAAAAACCAATACGCTTCGTTGCCACCTACAAATACCACAGCCAACGTAGTGTACAGGGAGGCTTTAAGATAAGCATTTTTTTTTTCAAATTAGGGATTTATGTCGCTTTAATTAGCATGCTTATTAAATATATGTACCTATTTATGTCTACCCGTGCGAAGCCGGGACGGGCCGCTAGTATAGTATAAAAGCATGTCGTAATATTTTTTTTGTGTAAATAAACAAATGAATTATGTAATTTGATGTGTGAAAGGAAGGATCCGATAGCGCAGACGGTAGTGATCCTATCTTGTGGGTTTGATTCCCACCCAGAGAAAATATTTATGTGATTATATTTGTGTTTGGTTTGAGCCTGGGTGCTCAATATATGTATTTAAGTAGTATATTTGTGATTCCTCTGTTGCCTGGCGTCCGTAACACAAGTGCTTTAAGCGACTTACCACAGAGTCAAGTTAAAGTAATAACGTTGTAGGAATTATAAATGTTATTTTTGAGGTTTTGGTGTATTTCTCTCTCAAGTTGGATCAAACTGTACACAGCAAGCAAGCAATAAAAATATTAAAATCGATTCAGCAGCTTAGAAGTTATCCCGGACAAACACCGTGACACATAATATTCATATGTAGAGATAAAATCTCGCAAAATAATATATCCTACAACAAATGAATTAAAAACGAAAACTTCAGGGATTTCTAATACTACTGCTGCTACTACACTATCGAGGCTGGCCAATTTTTCTGGACGAACCTAATGCTGAACTACTCAGACGTTAGTTCCAGCGCCACCGAAATAGGCGAAGTTGCTTATTTATGAGCACATGATGTAAGTTCATTGAAACTAAAATATGAAATTCATCATCTTAGCATCCGTAGAATGTCCACTGCCAAATATAGGTCTCCCAAAGAAAAGGGGAACATTGCCGGTAATTGCCGCGCTGGGGCGATATACTGCCATATGTTTTGGGTAAATATATCGCCATATGTCGGATCCGGTGCATCAGTCGCTTCTTACGACACCTGGCACATGGGAGGTACTATTCTAGTCTGCCGGTACCCTACGGCAATATTAAAATAATGACGGTTAATTAAAGTAATAAAGAATAAAATAAAAGCTCTCTAGACCGGCCGATATAGTACCGACAAGTTTGTTCCTATCATAAACACTCCGCTTTATTTCCCCTGAGAAGGAGAGGTTGTAGGCTGAAATAGATGGCAGAGGTATTAGGCCGGTAGTATGTAAAGGTGTGCACACTCCCACCCTTCCCACACCGTAATAATTTTGCACGGATCCAGTAACCATTTACTTTGTATATTGCAGCCTGCTTACGTATATAACAATAATAATACTTAAAAAATATTGACTAAACTTGAACGAATCTTGGGAACGGTTGCCGAAAGGTAACCGAAAAGTACAATCAAAAAAATATTTAAAAGTTGAAGGAACTGCGTTTTTAGGCACTTAAACAAGTAGCTTTATTATGAATAGTTTATTATGAATAATACTTAAACACTATCTTTGCTGATAGTGTTTTGTGTAATAAAATTTAAAAATAAAAGGTATCGTCACGTCATGCACAAATTTACTGTCGATTAAATCACAGTTTTCAATAATTTAAATCTATCTACGGTATAATGGCCCGCCCGATGGCGCAGATGGTAGTGATCCCATCTTGCGCGCCAAGGACACGACCCTTTTTCGGATCGATCCCCACCCAGATGAAACATTCATACGATGAATATTTTCGTTTGTTCCGTGTCTGGGTGTATTAGATGTATTAAAGTATTATTTGTGTGATACCTCTGTCCTTTGATGTCCGTAACACAAGTGCTTTAAACGATGTATCATGGAATCAGGTATGAAATATGTAAATTTATTATTTAAAATTATCTTAATATGTTTATTTAATAATGTGTACACTCTCATAATGAGGTCAATGCGGTAGATGTTGATCGATTTTTCTAAACAGAAATATAAATAGGATAGGTTTTTTTATGTTTGTAACGATTTAACTACATGACCTATTTAAATAAATATTAGAAATATATATAGGAAAGCTATATTTTATTCCCATATTACGAACGGGAATTACGTAGGTGAAACGGACTGACTGACATATTAACGCAGGGCCGATACTATAAGAGTTAGAACGTTGAAATTTTTCACATAAGTTATTTTAGTAACGTTGCGAACCAGTAAGAAAGGATTTTTGAAAATTTACTTCTAAACGGTTATAACGGAGGTTGAAAGATAGTATGAAACTTAGCTGTTTTGACTTTATACAAAGGAAATTAAGTATTAAGGTTCTACATTGATAGTCATGAAACACGTGTAAAATATGTTCCGAGAATCATCCATTAAGTGGGTAGAAGGTGCAAAGTTAGTATGTAAGTCCTACAACTTAACGCGGGTAAAACCGCGGGGCGCTGCTAGTAACTTTTAATATACTAGCTAATCAGACAAACGCTGTCTTTATCATCATATCACCTAACGAAAGTTCACTGCTGGACATAGGCCTCCCATAGAAAAAGGGAATTTTGCCTATAATTGCCGCGTTGGGCAAGCGTGTTCGCAACTGCAGAGCGCAGCTTTCCCAACATCCTTGCTTTGCTCACTTGAACCACACTGTTTAGTATGGATATCCCGCCATCTGTCGGTTTTTGTACCCTAGTCGCTTCTTACGACACCTGGTAAAGGGGGAGGTACTATTCTACTCTGCTGTATGTTTATTATATAATTTCGACTATAAATGGAGATCTCAGTGACTGTAAATACCTCATTCTTCATGTTGGGTCAAAACTACACAGTATACAAAAATTGGTTTACTAGTTTAGAAGTTCATCCCGGATAAACATTGTGAAACTATTTTAAATATATATAAAGGTATACAAAATCTACGCGACGTCCATGTTTGGATGTGAGAATGAACTTTGGAACAGTTTTTTATATATTCTTCACTTATGATGCTATAATGTGCGTATTAATCTTCTCTCCACTTCCTTACGAAAGACAGAATTTGGTTCTAATATCCTGATTCCTAGACTGTAGACGTCACAATAGGTGTATTCATCAGATTGACTTTATTTTCCTCTCCTTACTATAGAGTAAAGCGCCAAAACCATCAATTGAACTTAGATTAAATTAGACTGTATACAAATTATCACTGAGTGACAATTGATAATTACTAGTTAATAAATAAATATTTTATAAGGATGGTTATGAGAAAGTTAGTATGTCGTTTAAGTGTGGACATGCGAGGTGTATGATTTCTTATTGATCATCGGAATCTGGCGGGATGAAGGTGTGAGAAAATATCTCGACGAATTTGTCGAGACACGTCCTAACTGAAATTTGTCTATTCATTCATACATATAAATCAAATTAGAGTGACTGTTTGTTTTATACAAATGATAGTTATAGTCATAGTATATACTTATAACCAAGATAAGCTTATTACATTTTTGTCGGTCTTGTCTGTTTGAGGTAAACTTCGATATATCTAAACCGATTTTTACGAGACTCACTAGCAAATAGCTGATGTTATAAGGAGTAACTGAAGCTACTTTTATTATATATTAATTTTACGGTACTACATAATGCAACAGTGTGACTGTTTATCGCGCTCACGGCTTATACCGTTCACCGATTTGAAATTTCGCATGTGGATAGCTTGAACCTTAGCAAAGATCATAGCTTATTTTTGATTCCGAAATATGTAGAAGTTGAATAAAAACCATGTCCATTATAGGAGCAAGACCCACTGGAATTCCACGCGTCAACTAGTCAAGAGTCGGAGGACACGAGACCCTATGCCTGCCAAGTCTGTCCCAAAACATTCAAAAAGAAACAGCATTTGAATATGCACGCGTGGACGCACATGAAGAAGGACAAGATTTGCCCCACGTGCGGAAAAGGTGAGTTTTAGTGAATAGTAATCTATCTCTTTCTTATTCTCTTGTCTACCTTAAGTATGAAGAACAACAATATATGTCTCTCGTTTTAGGTAAGGTGAGTCTTATTGAATATTTATTACAATAAAACTTATTATTAAATTCTATGGGATCTTGACAACCTGTGACTCAATAAGGATGGTTAGCTTATCTAGCAAGCCTAACCTAATTTAAAAACTATACATCAACATACATGTAATGACCTAAAATAGATACAACAAATAGAGTGAAAAATCTAACAAAAACAAAACAAAATAGTTAATAATTGAGTTTTAAAGATGGGTATGAATGTCAGGCACATAGCTCGCACTACACCGTTATCATCACTCATCGTACACTCGCGTTTCTGGACCGAGTCAAAGGATCTAAGCTGGTACTTAGGTGCTCCTGCATATGAAGACGGACCTGCGACTTATTTAGATGCATTCTTTGCTTCGAAGTGAAGTACTGCTTTGCCTTGTTAAGCAGACGGAGCTTTAGCATCCAACTTGGTCTTGTTTTATAATTGATCACGGAAGTGTACGTCGCTGGAAACATCGACACCAAGGATGCTCAGACTCTTTCATATGGATAGGGGCATTCCGAAGGTATGAGGAGCAACAGTAAATGGGGTTTTTTTTAGCGGTGAACACGCACACTTGTGTCTTTGTGGGGTTGAAATTAGAATTGAAAAATTGAAACCATATTTATAGTACCCCAATCGCAGACACTGTTTAATAGTGTTATGAGAAGACACGAATATGTGCATAGGAATAGGTTTCTATTATTGATATTTTTGTCTTCATTACACACCGAGAAGGTGTGACCCACGTGCGGTCAATAAGTACGCGGATGTATTAAATAATCTATCTCTATTTAATTCTGTTGTCTTCCTTGCGTATGAAGAATAACAATATAGCATATGTCTCTCGTTCGGGTAAAATGAGTCTTATTCAATATATTTTTTTTTTCCACAACATCTCATACGTTGACGTCATCCCGTAATTGTATAGAGTGGCTTTAAGAAAACAGAGGATTTGAAAACACTACTACTACTTAAATATATATATTTAACACCCTGACACAAAACAAGCAATGTATATAGGAAGAGTATAGGTATTTTGATACTTTTGTATTCATTATGTATGAAGAATTATGAGATATGACCCACTTGCGGTCGACATGAGTCTTCTATATATATATATATATATATATATAAGGAGATATTCCCACTGATATAGACGCACGCACAGCCGTAACTGCTAATGCGGACGCATACTAAGAAGGGATTTAAAAAGGGATAGAATCAGGGGTGGAATGTTTGTATGGATTTTTTTTAATTCCGCAACGATTTTTAATAAACCGTGAGATTCATGCTCTTAAAAGCATTTCATTGAATACATTTCATGGTCTATCGGAATTCGCTCCCTAAGGGCGCAAATACATAGAGTTCATAGTTTCTATAATAATATATAAAAAAAACGATTTATTACGAATAATACTACAATTCATCATACCAGCCATTGGAAGTCTACTGCAAGACATAGGCTTTTCCAAGAAAGTAGATTTTTTGCCCATAATAATTGATGCGCTGGGCAAGTGTGTTGACAATCGCTGAATATAGCTTTCGTGACGGGGATTCTACTGCCCATCCCCTTCCTGTGCATTTGAGCTGATTTAGATGGAAATTCCGGCATCTGTTCTAGTACCTTAGTCACCTCTTACGACACCAAGTTCAAGGAGAGGTATTATTCTATGCTGCCGGTACCTCACGGCAATTACACTTACCAACTACGACTATAATTACTCACTATTAAAATACTTCAGTAGGTACTAAGAACTATTATTATAATTTAAGTAGTGCATGCTACACGCGTCCATCTTCATTCAGGTGTAAAGCGAAAAAAACAAAGACTTCTACAGCGATTTCGACCGAGGTAAAACCGCTACAAAAAAATTTGTCATTTAAGGGGCTTACTTTTGATCACGGTAAACGAAGAACTATGAGCCTTTATAGATGGTCAAAGACGTTGTCAAAGAAGCCAGCGATGGAAAGAACTATGCTCGGAATTTCCCTACGTCGAATCAGAAATGAGGAGATCCGTAGGAGAACGAAATTGACATAGCTCACCGAATCGCCAAGCTGCAGTGGCAGTGGACAGAGCACGTAGTAAGACGAACCGATGACAGATGGGTATGAAAGGTTCTCGAATGGCGGCCACGTACTGAGAATCACAGCGTGGGACGTATACCCCGCCAGATGGGCGGACGACCTGGTGAAGGTTCCAAAGAGTCGTTGGTTCCAGGCGTAAATTTGGTGAGGCCTATGTCGAGCAGTGGACGTTTGCAGGCTAATGTGATGACAATGATGACGGTCGGAAGTTAGTTGTGAATATAAATCAGTATTACTTTTTAGTTTTATTTTTTGGATTTTCTTGTCCTACACATTAATAAGGATAAATTTATGACGCCCTTGTGGTCTCTATGAGTCTTTAAAAATGATTTAAACACATTGATGTAATTAGTGATATATACGTTAGACGTGACATCTTGTGATTTCACGTCTAACGTATATATCACTAATAATAATAATTAATATTTATTTACCAGCAGAATATGAATTGTTTATACTTTTTCATGTTAGTATAAATGCAGCCTAATTTCTAAGTTAGAAATTAATTATAATAACAAGAACAAATTAACTTGACCTAGATATTATAAACACTTAATACTTCAGAGTAATGCAGCCTAGGATAGGTTACATCTATATTTCAGGGCGGACTCCAGGATCCCCGCCCAGACTATGTGTTACAACTATTTATCGCAGGAAGCAATAAAAAGAAAGAACGGTGTGTGGATGAATATATGCATGGTTGTATTTGCTAGAAAGAATGGATGAAAGTAGAATAGTCATTCTACTTTCATCCATGCAGTCGCACAAATATATACAGCAGAAGTAAATGTAAAAGTTTGTATAGGACGACCGGCGCAAACATATTTTAACTAGGTAGAAGAGGTATTAAAGAAGGGCCATGTCAGAAATACCAAGAATAAACAAGCGGGTATAAAAGGACAAATGCTTGTAAGGTAAGCGAGAGAGGTATGCCAAGATCGTAACATGTAGAGATCCATAGTCTTTGCCTACCCCGATGGGACTATAGCGTGATGTATGTATATATGTATTTGGTAATGTAATATCTAATTTCAGTAATTGTTTCTAAGGTTTTCTCTTAACGACTTCGCGATCTTCGGCTATCAAGAGATCCGATAGTCTATACTATTAAACTCTATTAAGTATATATACTATATATGTTTATATATTTTTTATATAAACATATATAGTTATGACAGGATGTCTGTCGGTTAAGTTAGTCTTATATATGTCACTAGCAAGTTTTACCCGCGTTGAATTCCCGTTAAAATGAGTCCATACATTTAGCAGTTTACTGCAAACAGTCAAAATAAAAAAAATTGTAAGCTTATTTTAGTCGTAAGTTTGTACATACTTTTATTTTGGTATACTGTTATTTTAATTTGACATTTTCGAATCTGATACTTTAAACTCTAAGTAGGATACGTCAATTATAATTATTTTTTAAATTTAACTTTGTATTTAATATCCTAAATACAAATTTTCAATGAAAAGACTCTAGTTATCTTTTATACCTATCAAATTTGCACCCCTCTTTTACGTCCTTTGAGAATAAATTCTCAAAAAGAACTTTGAAAACCAGAGAACTTTTATAAAAACTTTGCACCCCCCTTACACCCTCTAAAGGGATGATTTTAGACTTTTCATAACTTTTAATGAAAAACCTTCATACTGAATTTAATTTGAATAACTTCAAAAACGGCAACGTTTCGAACTAACTTTGCACCCCCGTTTTACCCCCTTAGTGGGTGAACTTGCAAAAATTCTTTTTAGTGCTCCCCTAAGTTATAAAAAGAACCCCTTTTGCGAAACTTCAAGTTTCTAACTCTCATATTAAACCTTATATGGAGGTATAGATTTTAACTTAACATTTATGGATGGAGGATGAAGTAATACGAATTTATTCCGAAATTATTCCCAAGTTGACCAATATTACGGGTAATTAATTATCGAATAAAGAAATATCTAATCTGTACTAAAATGTCTTAAAACTAAGTTTCCAAGTCTTTTTCTCCGGCCAGTTCACGGCTTTATTGTATTTGTAGCACACACATACATAGACACTCTCTTAGCTGGTAACTCACGGCGAGTTGAAACAAAATATCATTCTGTTATTGAGGCAAGTTGTCTTTAATACACAGGCACAATAAATATCGTAGTTTAATTCCTCCGAAGGCGTAGGTAGACTTTACACCTACGCTTGGGCTTGAGTTTTTGGTAATACATTATTTTTTACACACTTTATATTAATTTCAGTTCTATATGTGGATGTTTGTAACGGACTCATTCGAAGTCGATTTTGATCCAGATGAAATGAACAGATTTAATTTAAACTGCGTACACATAACAAGCATCATTGCTAATACAATATTTCGAAAAGATTATCTCGAAATCCTGAGCAGGATCTTCATGACGATAAAGATTCCTCTGTGTAAGAGCAAGTGGGACCAAGCAGCCTGCACATGCGGGCCGTATACCTAATTTCCAGCTTAAGTACTTATCTAAGTAATAGTATTTAATAATAAATTGAAGCTATTATAAAAATTAATTTTTCTTTATTAGTTTGATGTATTTTAAAAACATTTTATAACTATAATTTCTAAGTTCATTTTGTTATTATCATCGGTATTACAAAAGTCTAAGTAAAAATAATAAATAGAACTTGCTGGAATTGATTCTTATACTTATCGATTTGTCGATCCAATAAAAACAATTTTCATTATTCCTGTATTTTTAATACATTTTCATTTACATACTAACTATTTCAGGGAAATCATTACTATCCTTGACCCTGTGGTTCGAAGCTTGATGTAATAGCCTTCTTCTATAAATGAACAAAAAGAGATTTTCGTTTCGAATAAGTAATTCTGTAGATTATTGCCTATATATCAAACTACCTCTTTAGCTTTACTTAACAAGTATTAGTATAGATCAGACTAAGTTACAAGTTGTGTTGGTACACAATTTAGTTATAGTTTTATAGAGGAAAGATTTGATTATTTGTTTTTTAGAGTTTAACTCAAAAGCTACTGGTCCGATTATAAAAAAATATTTCTCTATTTCAGAGATACTTCTTTACCGCGTATCATAGCGTGAAAATGTTATTTTTTTTTATTAATTATTTGTTAGTTAAAGTAGAACTATGTAAACAGGATTTGTACAAATAAACTCTAAAATTACTGAACACATTTCAAAAACTAGCATGAAAATGACATTATTCGCAAGTGTTATAAGTAACATATTCTATCTCCATATTGCCAAGGGAACAGACCCTGAAACCGTGGTGCGCTGTTTGCTTTCATATACTTATAAACTACTTATTAAAGTAAATAATAATATTTATTATAATATTAAACAATATATATTAAATATATATATTTATATAATATTAAACGATCACCCAACATATGGTTTCTGAGACGCCTTCTCTGTACTTTCTTTACTGATACTGCTTCTTAAACTACATGACTCTATTACTGATGTACGTTGTTCTTCTTATCTGTGTACATCATCTAACATTATTATATACTTTTTTATATCATATGAATGTAATGCGTTTATTTATACAAATATGTATATAAAGTTCAATAAAATAACACTGTTACCGGTTGCATTCACGTTATAAACATATGGACGTGCATCAATCTCTACAATATTACGAAAGGAACCGAACAAAAGCGCTCAATGCACCACAGAAAATATATATGCTAAAAAAAATTGCAAAAAAAGGTATAACCCAAGTGTGGCGCGCTGCGTTAACCCTCCCAAAATAAATTAGATCTCGTCCCCAATCCACAGCCTAGTATCCCCTGGAAGAGCGGTCCCCTCCATGTTCCCCCCGCGCCCCCCCACTCCGCGGGGCCCGTGGGGGATCGTGTTCGGGTCTGGGCTCGAAAGGTCGGCAGGTCGTGGTGTTTGTAGGCATTCTCACGTGGGTTTCGTCGTATCGATTTTGCTGAATTATCGTCGACTTAGGAATTTGTATATTTTACATGGTGTTGAATGTAGATAATGACCTTTTATAGACGCTCAATTTTATTAGTTTTTTATATTGATATTTAATAAAAATTTATGGACCAGGACTGATTAAGAAAAATCATACGAGAATTTGTTATTTATAAAAATTATAAATCAGCTTATAGGTTGTGTAAGACAAAAATGCTTTTGTTTGAGAGTTGTTAGAACCGTCAGTAAAACCTTTTTCATAATACTGACATAAAAATTAATAAAATAGGACTTACAGCACAAATAAGGGTTAAAAATGTAGGTTCCATATTGTAAGATAATATTCACATTTAAGATAATATTATAAACAAGCTGTCACGACATATGTCCAGACTTAATTATGAATTAGAAGTATACTTTATAAAAAGAAATTACAATACTACCCAATAAACATTTTAAATCTTAATAATATTTTCTAAACAATATTTGCAGTGCGCTTTCTGCCAAATGCGCAATATACGTCAAATATAAAACGCCAAAATGTTACTTTAGAAAAATTAGTATGACTGTTAAGGTTTCTTTAATTTAATAATTGTCCGCGTTGCTTTCTTGATTTTTTTGCTTTCATAAGAACCTACTGCTGAATACAAAAAAATATTCGCAAACTTGGTCCAGCCATTCACGCGTGGTGCCTAGGGATATAAAGATTCATTTATGGATAGATTAGAAAGTATGTCTGTTTCTTTGTTACTACATTTACGTAACACATTCACTACGCATACAACTATTTGAAACGGCTTTAAAAAGTCCGTGCCTAACCGAAAAAACCGTTGGAAAAAATATTTAAATAGTTAAAATGAACCGTTTTTGAAAGCCGTTAAAATGTGTAGTTGTATGAGTAAAACTTTAATTTTATGAAAGGGGGATCATAGAATACAAGGGAACCTACCCTAAATTAAAAATACCCTGTACAGCAGGCCACAATATACAAGGAAGTGCACGGAGACCGAGTGGCATACTAGTTCTATTACATTATTGACCATATATCATTTTGTATATATATATATATACTTTATATATATACTTTGTCTAGGTATAATTTAATGCTTATTAATAATATGCTATTGGTTCTATTTTTCCATGACCAATCCCATGGCCCGAGGCTTACTGTGATATTGTATTGCATACCTGTTGAGTTGAAGCAAAATTTAATGTCTGTCGCAGCTGTTTTTTTCTTTATATTTGTACCTACAGTTTCCAATTGCTGCGATTCTGACATTCTTTCCTTGCTTGTTTTACATTAATTATGAATAATAGACGCTATAGTGTTACTAAAACATTTGCATCTGGAACTGAAGCATTTTTGGAATTGATTCCGGAATAAGTAGCTTAATGCAATTGTGTAACTGATATTAAACACCAGAGGATTTTCAAATGATGACTTAATGACTTATTTATCAACGCCAATGCAAAACTACTGAAGCTACCAACGTGCTAGCTTCAGTAGTTCTGCTACCCACTAAGAAGGGGTTTTGCGAAATTCTCTCCCTAAAGGGAGAGGAAGAAGACGTTTGCACATAACTCTTTTATTTGTGGGATTCAGAGTCAGATCTGTTTGGAACATCGTGATATTGCTCATTCATGTTTTATTTTTAAACTCTTAATTAAATAAACTTCGATAGGTTTTCGATAGGTTTTAGGTGTAAAGTATTGAAATTTGTAGGGGAAAAATATTCAGTGGGCATTTCGGCTCGAAACTTTGTGAATTTTCTAAAATAACATGTTTTTTTTACGATTTTTCAATATTCAACCCCTAAGGGGATAAACAGGGGTAGAAATGAAGTCAAACTTCTTGGAGTGAATTACATTACGAGGGATAATAACCTTTTTACACGATCACGTTTTTCTTTTAATTTTCATAATGTATGTTATAAAATAATATAATTTAAAACATCATTTAATAATTATCCTCTAGACAAAATAAACGACATTATATGTTCTGAGATCTCAAACCCTGACAAAGAACCTTTGCTATATGGATTAATCAAGGGAAATATGATTTACTGGCTTTCCGGCCCGTGACTTTTCCCGCATCCCTCTGGAACTCTGTCATTCTCTGTCATCTAAACTGGTAAAAAATACCGATTCAATAGAGAAAAACAATCCAGATCTATCCCATGGGAACATGCTTTTGAGATAATTAGTAGCAGCCAAATTTCATATTGATTTATACAAATGTTCTGGCTTGAAGGACTAACAAACAACCAAGCTTACAAACTTTCGCGTTGATAATATTAGTAACAATTTATCTGTGCAGATGTTATTACGTAGCAAGGTTACGTAAGTTCTAACCTATTGTATATTCACGCGTAAATACAAAAAAACACAATACAGGCTCCCCTTTTTCAAGATCATGCCCAAATGGAAGGGTAGCGACCCCGAAAACTTAGTTATGAACGTCGCCAGCCCCCTTTATATTGTAAAAAAGTTGCACTCCAACTACACCATGGCCGGTATACGTTATATCAATTTCATCTTTGGTGTTTTATGAGGACGTTGACAAAACATGTTATACACTCCGCTTGTTATAAAAGGCTAACAGTACCTCGCGGTCGCACCTGCGTAGGTCCCTTCCCCTTTAAATAACAAAAGTTGCTTAAGTTACTTCTTGTAAGATCAGCTATCTGCCAGTGAGAGTCTCGTTAAAATCGGTCCGGCCGTTTCGGAGATAAACGGAACGGAACAAACAGACAGGCAGAGAAAAAAAATGATTTTTTTGTTAATATATATACTTTTATATGCTCGTTCTCGTGAGAATAATAAATTATCATTGTATCAGCCATTTAAAGTCTACTGTTGGACTTAGGCCTCCCAAAGATCGGGGGTTTTTTGCCCATAATGCCGCGCTGGGCAGGCGTAGTCGCAATCGCAGAGCGCTACATTGCGACGACAATTTAACTGTACATTCTCGACTTGTTGGTTCCAGTACCACAGTCGCCTCTTACGACTGAATAATAAATGGAGTAAAAGGTTACTTCTACTAACATTAGCTGATAATTCATTGACCAATGATATTCCGATTACATATTTGAATTCACAAAAAGGTTTATAATCATATTTTTCCTAATCATTATAACCCAAATATAACATTTTATTAAATAACTTTGAAAATGAGCGAAATTTCATACTTTGTACCCCCCCCCCCCCATTTCCACCCGTAAGGGGTGATTTTAGAATAAATATTTTACACGTGTTCCATGACTTTCAATGAACCTTCATACTGAATCTCATTGGAATAACTTCAAAGACGGCAAAGTTTCCAACAAACTTTGCACCCCCGTTCTACCCCCTTAGGGGGTGAACTTTCTAAAATCTTTTCTTATTGCTCCCCTACGTTATAAAAGGCAAACCCCTCTGCAAAATTTCAAGTTTCTAACCCTTATAGTTTAGGGTTGCGTTGATATTTTAGTCAGTCTGTTCTCTCCTATTATATATATGGATAAAAAAAACGTGTCATGGTGTTAGTCCGTGATCCATTTTAAACTACTGAACCGATTTTATTCAATCCTTGCTTACTGTGTACAATTTGACCCAACTTGAGTGATATGATAGTTTATATCTCAATTTATAGTCGCAGTATTGTTTTTTATTTATTTTATTAGACCAGGTTGACAAACAAGCATGCAGTCCGCGTGAAGTAAGCGTCACTAGCCTATAGACGCTGATAACACCACAAGGATATCACTAGCGTGTTGCCAACCTTGTGACTTGAAGATATTATGTCAGATTACGTAGTTATATCGCTGCATCTCTTACCCTTCAAATCGGAATACAGCAATACGAACACTGCTATTTATTAGAAATAGTTGAGAGTGGGGTATTAATGCAGACAATCTATATATGAGGTCGAGGTATAGTTAAAGTAGGGCCACGTGTCAATATAGCTAGTGTATATTGTTTATATTTACTGTAGTGTAATTGCTATTCCGATTAACAAAGATATTAATTTGGGAATCATTCTTTGTGTTATTGACATCTCGAGGAGTTGGTCTCCGGTAACGACACTAGTGATGCTGGAATTTGCTCACGAATTATTAGGTTCATCCGTGAAATAAAGCGTGGGCAATTACTCCTAAAACCAATAAAGGGAGCACGAAAGTCTGATGGCAAATTAATTAGAATCGAATCTGCTTTGATTGTAATATTCTTTCTTTTTTGTATGTATATATTATAAAGAGGAAATATTTATTTGCTTGTTAATTACGATTTAATCCAAAATCTACTCGACCAATTAAAATAATTCTTTTGACATTAGAAAGCTATATCTTCTCCAAATAACATAGGCTGTATTATATTTTATAAAATTAAACTATAAACATCTAAAATGCGATGTAACAGGACACGATTTTTATTAAAACTAAAACTACTCGACAGATTTCAGATATTTTACTACTGGAGAGTTAAATTCATCAAATTATATGCTTTTCTATCCCAGAATATAAATGGCAAAGGGAGTGGTATAATAGGGGTGACAAACTTTGTCGGGCCCGATGGCGCAGATGGTAGTGATCCTACCTTATGTCGCCAAGGGTCGTGGGTTCAATCCCTTCTCAGGACTAATAGTTATATGATGATATTTGTGTATTTCTGTGTCTGGGTCGTGCATATATGTATTTTAAGTATTTATTTTTATATTTTTGATTCCTGTATCGTCAGATGTCCGTAACTAATAGTGAATATTGTGTACGAAGCTTTTATAGTTTTAAAAGTAGGGTTGCCAAGTTAAGTAGTAAATATTATTATTTTTATCATATTACAATGTTGATTATTTTTCTATGCCATCTTACTACGAGTATGTACCCGAAAGAGTCGCGGTGGGGTGCTTGTTTAATACACTCAATGTATATTAACAAGCATATAAAATTAAACAGAATATATAGTATAAACGGAATAAAATTTGAAAAGTACCAGAAAATACGTTTTGTTCCTACAATAGTATTCTGTTATATTTTATCAATGATAAGTGCTCCGAAATCTTTATAGTACACATAATATTTCATGGCTTGATACAACTCTCATAGCCCGAGCACGAGCAACCGTCCCCGATTACATGGGAGCCGGATCGTTACCCCCCCTAGGGCCCAGCCGTGCGGCCCCGCCTGGTTTCCGACAGGCTTATGTGTGTGTGCCATCATTATGTGGAAGCTAGGTATATAACTGCCTGTACAACTACATATATAAGGTAGTCTGTGATATTTTCTAACGTTTACGAGTATACAAAGAAAGTTCTTGAATGATCTACAAAAAGGTTTAGGTTCATAATAAAACTAATTTAACGGCTTTTAAACACGGGTTAATTAACTTTTTAAAATATATATTTTGTTGCCTTTGGTTTCGGTTGCCTTGCGGTTTCGGTTGCCCTGCGGTTTCGGTTATAAAGAATTCTAATTCAAGGTAACAGGAAACGTTACGTGGGTAAAACCACGGAGCTTTCAGATTTTTATATGAGTGTAAATATCAAAATTGGAATTGACACACTTCATTTTAAATTCGACGCAACAAAAATTATGGGCATGATTGCTTCCCCCCAGGGGAGATTGTCTTGGAGAGGCCAATGTCCAGCAGTGGACTTCTAATAGCTGATTTGATGATAATGAAACAATCGAGGTTACTTCACTACATATTAGAAAGCTTGTTTTAACTTGACGGGCCCGATGGTGCCTTGGGTAGCTCTATTCGGTATTCCCTATCTTGCACTAATGGTCGTTGGTTCGATACCCACTATTTGTGTTTGTTTTATGTCTGTGCTAAATATGTTTTTATGTATTATATTTTTATTTCTCTGTTGCCTGATATCCATTACAAAAGTGCTTTTATCAACTTATTTAGGAGTCAAGTCAAAGTACAAGATGTTTTTGATTGATGATTTGATGATAGTCAAAATGAAAAGGTCATAGCTCAAATTCAATTCGCTTAGATAATATTCATCAGGGCGGGGATAGGCAGCTGCATTCTTCTGCTTGAAGACACGTTTTTGATGGTCTAAAAGTTACTTTTCACGCGCACGGAGCGATGAAACCTCTATACATTTAGGACAGTGTTGCCAAAGAGGTTGCACTTATCGATTTTTTAAACGAACAGAATATTCTCCGCCATGGCCCATGCACTCCATAATAATTATTAAACTCGACCCAGAAATTCAATCATGTCAGTAGGCCATGGGGGAGAATCAAACCTATAATTATCAAGGGCGTCCTATGATTTAAGAGTTTGAATTTCTCTTCTTATAATGAAACCTTATGCAATATGATTCATTTAGGCTCTTTTGTTATTCATTTAATTTTCAATGAAAACAAATATACAACCTTTATTGCGTATAAAACATTAAGAACTAGTAAGGTAGAGGAAGTGAATTAATGAGTTACCAGATAGAAGTATTAAAGAAGGGCCAGAACAGAAGTACTCAAAACAAAGCAGCGCGTATGAAATGAGAAATGCCAGTTTAAGAAGCGAGAGAGCTATGCCAATGTACCGGCGTGATATATGTATGTAGGTATGTAAATTACAAACAAGTAATGGTAGTCTGCAAAGATACCTTACTTTTACAATGAAGTAGCTGTGTTTCTGTTTGAAAGGAGAGAGAGGCAGTGAAATGACTGGGTAATGTGATATAATTATCTTTCGGCCACCAGGTTGGCGAGGTGCTATTAGTATCTTTGTGATAACTCGAGTGTGTCGTGTGTAGGCTGCTGTGACGCTTATAATCACGCAGGCTGTGTGACTCTTTGCTAACTTAGTAATATATATTATAAATAAAACAATGCATAGTTTTACATGGGCGTAATCGTTGCGGCCCAAATCTATTTTTATTCCGTAGAAAAAATCCACACCACGATGTGCAATTGTCTCTTTATGCAATAAAATTATAGCGGCTAGTATATAGCCATATTCATTCGTGTTAGAACTAGGATAATACAGGACTCTGGAGTACAGTTTAGCATAGTGGGAATAATTGAAAGGGTGGGTGCGAGTGGGGGGGAGCGACTCCCCCCTTTCCCTCGCCTGTATGTAGGTATCATCGCGGTCGATACAATCATCGGTCGGCAGGTTTCCGGTCAACGTGTAGTTAACGTAATGATTACACTTGAGTCGTAGTAATTGTAGCCAGCGGTCGCCGGGTGGTCGAAATATGACAATATTTAATTAAAGGACAATGTCTATTTTGTATGGAGGTTTAGCCTTTAATGGACAGCCATTTTAACTTGTAAGTTGATAATATTTATTTAATTAACATTTATAGTTATTACTAGCAGTTCACTCACGTTAATCTCTTTCCTGTGACAATATGAGGATACAATATGTTACCTATGTCACTTGCTAATAATTTTATTCCCGATCCGTGAAAGGGTTTTTTTAAAAAAAAACTCAGTAATTTCTGAGTTTATTTGTAACAAACGTACATAAATTCAAATAATGTTTATTTGTACGGCTCTCGCAGTCTTTTGAGTAACCATATTGTTTAAGGGCACGTGGTCGGGTTAGGATCTATTAATTCTAACTCCTTTAGAAGCTTCTGCATCTGGCAAACTACACTACAAAAAACTAGTACACGACAAAAAATAATATTTCTGTTGTTGGCGGCAACAACGCTTACCATACCTACCTACATCGCTTACTTGCTCAACTTGCTCTCGGTTAAGTTTCGCTACAACTAAATTATACCTTTTCCCGTCTGCTAGTTTCTGGTTTGCCGCAACCGCTTCTAACTGGGCAGACCAAAGACTTGGTGATACCTTCCAGAAATCCGGTTTTTTCCTAGACACCGTTATGAACGGAGACGTTATCGCTCGTCCCGACCCTAACTGGAAATGGCGACGGAGGATTCATTTTCATTTCAAACGTAGTCGGGAGTCACCAATATTGGAGACATGAGTTTGGGTTGCCTATTTTAAAGTATATTAAGTTAATTTTAGACGCGTGTCATCACAAAGAACCGGACAAAGCTATGCTAATACTACTATTTGGTGGTAGAAATGGGTGAGAGTGAAGTATCAATGCAGACGACCTTTGTATGATGTATTAGAGTTCACTATTTAACTTGCAATTAATTAATTATAAATAAAATGCGACTATTTTAGTCTTAGTCAGATTTTAGTGTCTATTTTTGTGCGTTTCAACTTCATTATACTTTGTGTTGAGGACGCTAACAGCTGTACCAAAGTTAATACTAACGCAACTATCAACGTATACTTCGTGTTAACGTATTTTATGCAAACCATAAACAACGGATGTACCACAAACACCCAAATCCAATGCAAATAATAATTTTTGTGATTGATGCCAATTGAACGCTCGCGTCTCTTGTGCAACTTCAACATATTAATATTAGCTCATGGTACCAACCCATTACCACGACAGTGGTCTTACGCCACCCGCATCCACCGGCTTCCGGCGACCTTCGCATGACAGTCTCGTCGGCTATCCTGGTCGGGGGGCCGTGCCACAGCCGTCCCACTCTATATATCATTTAGGGCCAACGGCCATCTGTTGTTTCTTTTCAATTTATTTTTCCCATAACATCTATGCATAAATAAAAATGTAGTTAATATTGTAATTATTAGGCTTATTTTGTTACTTATGAATGAATCTGATCGTAATGCACTAGGGAATGCCATGAAA
The DNA here is from genome assembly GCA_020976665.1 of Heortia vitessoides. Lineage (NCBI taxonomy): Eukaryota > Metazoa > Arthropoda > Insecta > Lepidoptera > Crambidae > Heortia > Heortia vitessoides. Next base: position 4,614,707 of record JACJUM010004390.1, read on the forward strand.
TATATGTCACCCGAGTTAATTGAAGTATTAAAACAAAAACTCACTGTAAGCAATTCTACAAAATCATCTTAACAAAATCCTTACATATTGTAAGGATATCTTCCGTATTGTAACGGATATTTTTTTAACTTTTTTCTTTGATTCAGTGCAATTTAATACACGGCTAAAGATCGGCCTTATCCAATCTGCCAAATCATAATGAACTCTATGCATTGGATACTGAGGTGAAAATTGGTTGAAGATTATGCCCCACAAGAAGATTTTCAAATTCATCACTTGTAGCATTTTGTCGTAATAAAATAACGTATTAGTATATTGTTGTCTCACTTTAATTTATCACAAGTTTAATTCGTGGTTATGTCGATCGTTTTTAAAGAGTGTTAAAGTCAGGTTTTACGTGCGAACAACCGCATTAGACGATATTGTAACAACGTACCAGACTATACCGTCGATCTATGGAATAAACTCGTTCCCGAGACAGTTAAGACTCAGCGACCTTTAATAGGAAAATCTATTCTCTTCTTAAAGGCCGGCAACGCGCCTGTGATTCCTTTGGTGTTGCAGGTGTCCATAATCGACGCTGATCACTAATCATTCAAATTAAAATTAATTTATTGCTTGTCACATTGCATGTACTTGGTGGACAAAATACAATATAAAATAGAGTTTCATGTGACGCCCTGCAAGGGCATTGCAATATGTAAGAAATAACCACTAGCTTTATTAACATTATTCAATTTATATAATCTAGTATACAATATAATTAATTAAAATAAATAAACATCTAATTTACAGTAATATTTATTACAATATTTGGATTTTTTAATAGATCATTAAACAAAAAAATAGCATTGATACATTGGTTATTTATTATTTTTATCATCAGGTAACTCAGGCTCGTTTGCGACCTGTAATATATATATATATATATTGTTTAAATCCACTAAGGCCAATTGACAATCTCCAGTTTTCAGTAAAAAGCCTTCTAGTTATTTACAATTATTATATTAGATTATTAAATTCACTCATACATTGATCTGACTCTGAGGTAACTCGCTAAAAACATTTGTTACGGATATCAGATAAATCATCACAGATGAATTATATATATACTTTAATACATTTTTAATACTCAGATACAGAACAAATAGATATTTATCATATAAATGATTTTCCTTGGTGGGGATCGAACCCACGACCCTACGCGCACAACATAGGATCACTACCGTCTGCGCCATAGGACCCGTCAGCCCGTATTACATTGAGCACTGACCTGTTCAATTTATAAACATTGTTTTCAAAATACCGGTTTTTATCGTAATATTCTGAGAATCCCGTTGCGATAGTCGTGTTTGTCTATGCAGAGAGCGCCCTAGTGGGGGGTCGTAGTAGGTACCGGTTTTTATGGGGGGTCGGGCAACCGTCACATTCGGTTACTTTAAAATAGGGGAGGTCGAAGGTACCTAAACGAGCCGTGCTAGGGTGCAGTTGCGTATGTTTATTTATAGATTAAAGAGGGGAGGCGTCGGTCGATATTATTTGATATTGAAGACTTTTTACTACGCGGGGTGTTCACGGATGTAATAACGCGGTAATCTTGAATTTCAAAACATTCTAGAATGTTCTTTAAGTCCCGTATAGTAGATAAAATCCTATAATATTTTTAACTAACTAATGCTCGTGATCGTCCGCATGAATGTCGGTATCATTGATTTATTTTTCAATCGGAAACAGTGATAATAACATGTTATGTGAGATAAATAGTATCTAATAGATAGGTCCATCCGTTTCAGTGATTACAATATGTATACAGACAGACATCTTTGTCTCATTTTGTTTATAATGCCGTGCAATATTCATATATTTTAATTAAAGTTACATTTGATTCGTGAGAAACTAGAATTCACTTTCGCTGATTCCACATTTTTGCAATTCCAACATTTTGTATTCATGTTTATTGTATAAAAAACAACATTATACAGAACGATACGGCCACAATAAATAAAATTTTGTTATAACTCTTTAATGATCATAGGGCCGATTGCGCAGAAAATGTAATGATCCTACGTTGACAAATATTTATACGATAATATGTGTGTTTCGAACCCACGGTCTTTGGCGCACAAGACAAGATCTCTACCATTTGCGCCATTAGGCCCGTCTAAATGTATAGATAACAAATATTGAAATGTGTTACAACTAATATACTTATAATAATCATTTGCATGATCGATTTTAACAATGATTTATACCAAAAGTGGGGGATATGCTTGCTCAAAAATTCAGCTTTGTAGTATTGTTCAAGCATTTCTCAGATAAAACGGGAGGAGAATTACTAGTGAGATATAGACGCGCAGCAGTAAACCTCTACCCACCCCTTTGGGGGAATAATATATAAACACAAAGGGCTGGCTCGCATATTCTCCCGAAGGGAAGGGCATGGCGTACACATATGGCTGCGCAAGCCCGAATCGTGTAGTATTGGCGCCCTAGGCAAATAACTTTATATATTATACATATCATCATATCAGCCATTGGAAGTCCACTGCTGGACATAGGCCTCCGCAAAAAAGGTGATAGCCCATAATTACCGCGCTAAGCAAGCGTGTTGGAAATCGCAGAGCGGAACTTGAGCGACGGGAATGCTGCTGCCTATCCCCTTCCTGAGCAATTGAGGTACACTATTGCGGGTGGATATACCGCGTTCTGTCGGTTCTAATACTTTGGCCGACTCTTGCGACACCTGGCACAGCGGGAGAGGGCGTAGTACTATTCTACTCTGCCGGTACCTCACGGCCTATATTTATACATTAACAGAAATATTACCTGTCTTGAACGTCACTGTGTGTCGCGTCCCTCAGAAACTCTTGTGTTCCCGGGATAAAGTTAGCCCATGTCGTCAATTGGTAAAAATGATTCCAGATTTCTTCGGAATAGGAAGTAGCATATGTGCTGTTGCAGACTATAATCTACCTCTGTTTCAAATTTCGTTAAAATCTGTTCATAGGCTAAGACAAGATATCTGTCGGGTCAGCTAGACACCTTTTTTGTTTTGATAATGTAAAACTGGAATTAATAATATATTCCTAGAACATCTCATACATGCCTGCAGCCTGACTCCGAGATAAGTCGCTTAAAGCACTTGTGTTATCTGTAACACTAAGTCTTGAAGCGTTGTCTGATGTCCGCATGAGACAACAAATACATTACAAATGTAATAATAAAATACAATATGATGTAATCATCATTATAGCATCTGTAGAAAGTTCACTATTACAGACATGCACAAGAAAGATAATTCTGCCCATAATTGCCACTCAAACCTGAACGAGAGCGTTGCTTCGCGATGAAAATGGTTTGCTCACCCGCGCCCAATGCGTTTGCTTTCTGGTTGAACCGTTATCTTTTGCCCACGGCACGAATATAATGCTTAAATACATATATTTAACACCCATTCACAGAACAAATGAAAATGATCATCACATAAGTATTTTCTAAGGGAACATTCATGGGATGAATGATTGCGTTTGTTCTTTGTCTGGTGTTAATATTATATTAACGTATTATATTTGTCATCTACTTATCACGGAAGCAGATCAATGAACGATGTTGTGTGTTTGAACTTATTATTATATACTTCACTAGCGACCCGCCCCGGCTTTGCACGGGCGCAGTTAGGATAAAAATGGTTATTGTGGGTTATTTCTAAGAGATGATATATAAAACCGCGGACATTTTTGCAGACTTTTTAAGGTGTACGGTAAACAACAGATCAACCTACCAAAATCTGTTAAATTTTTACAGACAATTTTAAACACAATGGCTTGTTATTATAGATTAATATCGGTTGCGAAGTTTTGACAGATTTGGGTAGTTTCATCTGTTGCTGTGTACAATACTAAAACACATTATTTTCATCTATCTCGTCGAGTTCAGCTAGCGTTTGCCATGTAATCGCAAAGAAATGTGTTTATTTACGATATAACAAACCTCTTAAATTTTATCAGGGTTTTTCTGCTATATAATGCATATAAACCTTCCTTTCCCTCTGTCTATAAAAAAATGCCATCAAAATCCGTTGCGTAGTTTTCAAAATCTAAGCATACATAGGAACAGGCAGCGGACAGCTACTTTGTTTCATACTATGTAGGGATTTTCCAAAAAATGCTTTACACTGGGCCAGGAGGAATAGTTGTCGATCGTGTTATGTTTATTTTATGTGAACGCCCGACATATTAATGTAATTCGGTCAATCAAATTTCTACTTTATTTGCTTAATATAAGTTTGAGAATAAATTTTAAATTGCATCTTGCCCTTCCTCACAACGTTCAATATCGTCAACAGGATTCCAAATGGAGGTGCAGTTATTCGCCCACATGACGGATTGCAAGCAGCTAGAACAAATTGAAATTTCGGTAAGTATTTTTATCTATTTTCCTGCATATATTCAAATCACAAAAAACAAAACGATGACAGGTGATAAAAAAATCCTAGCAATCAGATTTTTTATGTGTACATATTTTTTTACAAGCTTTTAAGTTAGCTTGTGTGGAATCTTGCAACTCAATCTGTGTCATTTAAATCCAAGATGGCGAAACATCCAAGATGGCGCACTAGTTATTTTTAATGCCCTAGTATATAGGCATTAAATTAAATGGTTGGCTGAGAATAATTAAATAAATATAGTGATGTACATTACTCTAAATCCAATATGGCAGACTTCTGAATATGGTTGAATAGTTATTTTAATGAACTCTTACAATATTATCTTGACTTTGTAAACTTGTAAATTAAATAACTAATTATTTTTTAAACTATGTAACTTATAAAATCGGAGATAAATTTTATAATATATCAACTTTTTAATGACTTTTTAACAAGTAAACATTTCCTTTTAATTTTAGTATCAACTACTAAATATGAAAGGACATGTTTATTTTTACCTTTTAGCGTAATTAAAATAAAAGTTTTAATAGACTTAGTAATACTTTTTTAATCTTTAAAATAAATATTTATTTTAAAGGTAGAACCATTTCAATTGATCTATATTAATAATAATTTAAATTTTTGTTTTTTCAAATTTATCATATGTATATTCGAGTTATGGTGCAATTAAAACCAAATGTAAATGCAAAACAGATATTGCATAATAACGAAAAAAAAAACTGACAATGTCAAATTCAAAAACAAATAGTTCTATATTATACAATTATAATGTATAAAATTGATTGCGCATTTTTGACAGACTAGATTAATCTAAACTCATTGGTATAAAAGATACGCATTAGAACCTCGTCTCAACAGCATTAAAAAAATATGTTTACCTGTTACTATTTTTTTGGAATAAGGTTGTAAAACTCCATCAACTTAGGCGTGCAACTGTGTTGTTGGAATCGTTATGGCAATGGCATTTGCAAACAATTTGAAATTTGTGAACCTAATTTCAAATTTATGCCGTGGGCCGTAGAGTAGAATAGTAACACCATCCACCTCTGTACCGGGTGTGGTAAGAGACCTTTACTAGACGAAGACGACAAACAAACATACAGTCTGCGTGATAGTAAGCGTCACTGCAGCCTGTAGACGCTCGTATAATCACAAGGATATCACTTGCGTGTCGCCAACCTTGTGTGCCACATTTACCTAGAAATTTCACTGCCTCTCTCAAACCGGAACACAGCAATGCGAACACTGTTATTTGGCAGTATAAATAGGTGAGAGAGGTACCAAAGCAGACGACCTTCGTATAAGGTTCATGTTGTTGAGATACCGGAACTGACAGATACCGGTATATTCATCTCTATTTACGAGTATGTAGCTCAATTGCGATGAGGCACCGCAAAGCTACACTCTTCGACTGCCACGACTGCCTACCTTTCTCTGTTCAGCAATGGTTGTTCTATATGGTTGCAATGATGATAAAGAATCTAATTCCAGATTGACACGGAGACAGTATACGAGGTTGAAGAGCCGCCCGTTGAAGAGGATAAAATAGACCGCAATGCGGCGCGCCCTTATGTGTGCAAGGTCTGTTCCAAGTCGTTTAAAAGGAAAGACCACTTGAAGATCCACACCTGGACCCACATGAAGAAGGACAAGATATGCCCCACATGCGGGGAAGGTAAGGCCCACGTGAGGGATATTCGAAATTAGTTCTTAGTACTTGTACCATTCACCTGGTAAGTTTTTAATTTTTAAAAATTGATGATTATTTAGATTTTTATGTGGTGGATTAACTGTTTGGTAGAAAATATATATTTCCTAAAAGAAACAACAGAACGATTGTCGAAATTTGAGATGCTTCGAGAATTAAATAAGTATAAATGACAGCTGGGATTGTAGAAATTACTTACTAATACTATAAATACTTTTTATCGGTTGTAACATTTTCCAATTTTTTTCGACGGCAACCGTTTTTAAGAAAGAAACAAAAGAGGAATAAATTCACGGTCGAGTTTTGTTTATGCTATTCGATCACTACGAAATTATGACAAACGCGTTCATTTATTAAATATCTACTACATACATCACGCCTGTGCCCCATCGGGGTGGGCTGAGACTATGGATCTCCATCTGCTACGCGCTTGGTGTACTTCTCTCGCTTCCCTTACTCGCATCCTTTCATACACGCTCGTTTTTTGTGGTACCTCTTACCTGCACCTTTAATACCTCTCGTACCTAGTTAAGGTATGTTCGCATAGGTCCTACCATCCATTCACTTCCGCTCCATATATTTGTGCAGACATTCTACTTTCATCCATCCTCTTTACATGTTCAAACCATCTCAACATTCCTTTCTCAATTGTCTAATATAATCTTTTTTATAAACTCTTACCTTCGAAGGACTCTCATTTCAATAACATTTATTCTACTCGCGTGTTTCTTCTATCATACCTACCATAAGTTAGTGTTGGAACCACCATACGTCTATGAACAGTCAGTCGTGCCCATTTTGACACGTTTTGGCTGCCCATAAAATTCAGCTATATTATTATATATTTAACATTGTCAACAGCATTCCAAATGGATGTGCTTCTGTTCGCGCACATGACGACTTGCAAGCAGACACAATTAGACAGTTCGGTAAGTTTTACATCGTGTTCTCTTTTAATAGGGTTATTATACTCCTTTAAGTACAGCTTGATTAGAATGACAGGTGTCAATGTGGCGCCGCCCGAGATTTTTATATTGGCATTATGGTATTTGGCATGTTTATTTAATAATTATCAGTAATTATAATTATTTTGATTCGCATTATAGGTATTTTATATGGGATAAGGATAATAAATTAATTTACAAACACGTTAGTAAGACAGCTGTCATTCTAATCAAGGACTAAACAAAAAGCAAATTTCAAAGGACGTGTCAGAGATGATTAGGTTATTTTATTGAATCTATACTATGATGACATAGTTACACGCTTTGGAACACTTGCGTGATTCTAATGGTGTGTCTTGCACTTAGCCGTGTTTTACTTACACAAGTCAACGCAACTCCTAATGGTTCTTTTATCGACTCGCTGCCGAATGGTATAATTGATCTGTGTACCCAGTTATTTTGTTGTCATCTTGTATCCTAATTAACATTTTTCTCGTTATTTAACTTTTTTAAAATTAGATTTATTTGTGTTTTAATAACTCTGAACTAAAAATGTTTATAGAAGGATATAATAATTTTAATTCTTTATTCATAGATATATGTCAATCAAAACGTCTTTTTTTCTCTAATACAAATTTAGGCCACTGTTCTATGAACTGTTTTTGAAGGATAATATCTGCAGCCAAATAAATTGTCTAGAGGATTTTTATTATATGATTAAGCCGACAAAAAAGCCGCGTGTAGTAAGCATTACTGCACCCCAAAATCTGTCGTATCATCAGAAGGATATCCTTATAGCGTACACAATTTTGTGACTTAAAGATATTATGTCACATTAGATTTTTTCACTGCTTCCCTCACCCTTTAAACCGGAACACATCAATGCAAACACTGCTGTTTGGCGGTAAAAATAGGATAGAATGAGGTGCCAATGCAGACAACGCATACGAAGTCTACCTCTAGTAAAGTGTCCTCAACTAATATGTCAATCTTATTTCAGCTGGACACGGATGTAGAGGAATCATCTGAGAATCAGCCTGCCGAAGTGAAGACTGAGGATGCTCTCACTGACCGCCCACACGTGTGCAATATATGTTTCAAGTCGTACAAGAGGAAGGACCATTTGAAAATTCACAGCTGGACCCATATGAAGAAGGACAAGATTTGTACAGCTTGCGGGAAAGGTGAGCTACTTTTTAACGGTCCGCTACATGGTGAACGTGACCGCAGCCTATATGCTCGTACCATTCGAAAGATTTCACTGGCGTGTCGCTAACCTCATGAAGCACAGCAATGCGAACACTGCTAGTTGGCGGTAGAAATAAGTAATGGAATTGAGACCTCATATCGCCAAGCGCAGCGTAGAGCGTCCACTCGAACGGTCTCAGGCCGCATACAATGGAAATGACTTGTTGAGGCCTTTGTCCAGCAGTAGACGCCCAGCGGTTAATATGATGTTGATGATGAATCGTACAAAAATACAAATCCCCGTTAACATATTTCTATATTAGGTAGGGATTTTTTTTCTTGTAAATATAATATTCTTACGTATTTGAACGTAGCTTTCTATTAAGGAATAAACTTCCAAAATTGGTTCAATATTTTTTAAAACTTACCTGCTACTAATAAATATACAAATGTTTTTGCATCTTATTATAGACGTCTTGAAACCAAAATATATCACTCTAAATTATTTATTTTGCCTATATTACAAACGCGATCCTTGTAACGCTTTCAAGCCTTGACTTATCAACCGATCAACTTGACATTTTCGCACAAAGTTACATAGGTTACCTTTTATCCGGAATAATATTATGTTTTCGCGACATTGAACAACCGCTCGCGTTGTATGCTGGAAGTACATACTAATACTGTCATGTCTTTATACATGCACTTGAAAAGTATGTATGTAGTTCATATACCAATTCGCTTTTGCTTTGGTATGCGAAAATATTGAAACATCTTTATGGTGATTGAAGTACAAACTATCTATACTACTACTAATATATATCTCTGTGTGTGTGTCTGTTTATAAAAATACGTATCAAGGCGTTGGCGGGATGTACTTCAGAACTACTTAACCATTTTTTTATATTTTTTGCTTACTGTGTAGTACAGTTTGATCCAACTTAAGTGATAGGCTATTTTAAATTATATTCTGCATTTTTTTTTACATACAATAGTTAAGACAGGACAACGTCTGTCGGGTCAACTGGTTTATTAATAGATCATATGTTTAGTAATTAAATTATTTTGAGGAGCATACCATATATTTACATATAGAAACATTTTTTTATTATATTTCTTAATCCGGCTAATGTCCGAAACGGCTGGACCGATTTTTAACGGGATTCACTGGCAGAGGACTGTTATAAGGAGTAAAAGGCTACCCTTATTAATTTTTTTTCGGGAACGGATATTATATAGCGGGGCGCTGCTAGTGTGTAGAAATAATAGATTTTGTTATATTTATAGACTATAATAGTAGGTCTTCAAAATAAATACTGTTTAAAAACATAAATATTAGTAAATAAAATTATTTTTATAACGATCATATAAGGTTCTTAGCGTGAGGTACCTTCCGTGACTAAAACACAAAAAACATTGCAGCTCAAATGCACAGGGGAAAGCTGTGCTCTGCGATTGCCAACGCGCTTGCCCAACGTGGCAATTATGGCCAAAAAACCTCTTTTCTTGGAGAGGTTTTGTCCAGCAGTAGACTTTCAATGGCTGGTATGGTGATGATATAAGGTTCAATTTGTCTTGAATTTACTGGACTTTTCAGTCATTTGTCCGTAAAAAGATTCTTTTGTAAGCCAAGTACATCTGAGATGGGATGATTTGTTTCGTTGCTTTTATTTGAGAGGTCGGTTAGTTCGGACCTTTTTGTGTGTATGACGACGTTTTTGTGATTCTTAGTACTAGGCTTGGTAGAGGGAAGTTCCCAAAAAGATGTATCGGCTCCCATAGGATGATACGCGTACCGGATGAAAAAAAGTTTATTCAGTTTTAGTATTTTTTTTTCACCAACTGGACACAAGTTGATAGTAACAGTTTTATATAATCCAGACATAATCAATACATACGTCATAAGTCATATTTTGCTCGCGTCTCCCATCATGTTCAGTATATATTTCATAGCATAGCGCATACATTTAAATGACAAACGACAAACTCCAATCAGTGCGTGCACGTAAAAATAAATCCGAGATGATATTTGATTGTTAACAACGCGATCGTTAAAGTTTTGCAATTTACGCAACGGTTAGTATTGGAATCGGTTGCCCGAAATTAATTATATCGATCTCCTCCTTGTCTGGGAGTTAAAAATTCATTTAGGTACTATTTTTGTGATTCTTCTGTTATCCGATGTCCGTAACACAAGTGCTTCGAGCGACTTTATTGGAGTCAGGTCAGAGTAAGAGATGTTGTGTGAATTTAAAATATATGGTAATTTAATTAAGGGAATATGTATCAAAATGTATTAACTCTTGTGTATTAACTCTTAATGTATTAACTCTTAATGTATTAACTCTAAATTTGTAAACTCTTCAAACATAATACATTTTTTCATGCGAAGTTTTGTTTTTAAGGTTTGACTCACTACTGTTAAAGCGCGTCAAAACGCGGTTTATTTAGCTTTTTATATGTATTAGTTGCTCGACGTATTTTGAGAACGTCGAAGTTATTCATACCGTTAAGAAATAGATTTCTATAATAAAAATACATTATGGCTGAATAACTGAAAGACATATTTAGTCAGGGCCTAAATAAGGAATGGATATAAGGGTTAGAAGCTTGAAATTTTGCACAGAGATTCCTTTTATAACGCAGGGGAGTACTGCGAACGGATTTTTAAAAATTCGTCACTAAGCGCCAAATTTTTTTTTTTTAACGTTAGTTAAATGAAATTTAGCATACGTATTGTTCATTGAATATCATGAAAGTCGTATAAAAAAATCTCCCTGCCATGGGATGTCAGAGAATTGGGGGGACGACTACCTGCCTCTATGGTGCCCATATACCTTTTTTTATTTCCATAGATTGGTTGTCCTTTTGGCGCTATTCTCTTTTTTCGACGGTATTTGAGGAATTCCTTCGGAAGTGATATGTGTCAAACTCAGATAAAAATATTGCCTTGCCTATGTAAAATTTAAAACTATACTCTGATCTCGTTGATGTATAATGATTTGTATACTAAGTTGTAAATAACTAATTTATATCATTTTGTATCTTGTAAAATTAATTATAGTTTATACTATAGATCCCGTGTACGCTTTTTCCCTATTTCGAGTCTCTAACCTATAAAGTCTACTAAATTTATTAACACAAACAAACCAATACTGTTGTCCTGGCATTAGTCAAGTTTTATGGAAGAAAATATTTTTTTTTTTAAGTTTAGATATACTTAGTACCGTTTGGAACTCCGTTTGGAATTTTTATTGCCAGGGCGACCCTCCGCCGGCGCCTTCCGCGCCCCCTTCGCCGAGTTTGACTGACTCAAACCCGCCAAGTGGGTACAGAACTCCAACCGGCCAGGAACCACCTACCGTCTCTCTCAAGCGACCACTATCGTCGGGAAGCGCCTGGTACCGGGACATGATCCTGGTCCAGAGGATGCAGGCTTCCCGCTACCTGTCAGACGGGCTACTCCGATGGATGGCCACCTACTGCCGCCTTCGCGAGTACGAACTGGGCATCTCAAACGAGAAGCTGGAAATCGACGAGGCTCTGTTCGAGATCGCCGCCAACATCCCGCTCTACGTCCCCCCTCTACGCGGTGTGAAGCGCCCCATGACCGGCAACCCCGAAGAGGACAGGCCCAAGATGATGGTGCAACTGACGTCACCCACGGAAGTGGAGTGGAGACGGGCACTGCGTGCGGCGGTATACCCGCAATTTGAAGATGTGCCGGGGTACATCGCAACCCGCCCCCTTTCAAGCGAGAACGCCGTACCAATTATCCTCGGCGGAGTAGCGCAGCTGCTGCAAACCAATGGCGCAATATAAGCCGCTAGGGATAATTTACTGGAATTCCAACGGGCTCAGATTACGGGCATAAGCCTGAGACCGCAACCCCCTGAAGGGCACCGATATATACATCGACTCCCTGATGTGGACAACCCTAACAGGACCTGGATGACCCTAGCCAATAGCGGTGGGTCCATCAAAAACCAAAAACTCCCACGAAGCTATCGCCAAAAGCCTGCATAGTACGTCCAAACTCACGTTAAAACGCCTATGCTGACAACATAAATAAGCCAATGTAAACAAAAGAAGCATTGGCTTCTTTTGTTTACATTGGTAAACAAAACAATAAAACGCCTATGCAGATAACTAAAGAAGCCAATGTAAACAAAACAACAATACATCAATACAAAAATGTATTACGTATAAAAACGAAGAAACCACCAAGAAGGAAATTATTAAAAAGATACCTAAACAAAGAAAGAAACATTCGCAAGAAATGTTAAGAAAAATGCGGTTGGAAGCGAAAAATGTTTTCCACCGCAACCCAATGACCTGCCGATATTAATCGGCGGCGTGTAAATACTGCGAAAAAGGCGCGGAGCGCCGCAGTCGCATTCGCAGCCGCCGCACCCAATTGGCGATTTGAAGTGTGAGAGTGACACTAAAATTTTGGGTTATGTGACATAATATCTTCAAGTCACAAGGTTGGTAACGCGCTAGTGATATCCTTGTGATATTACAAGCGCCTATAGTTTGTGGTGACGTTTACTATCACAAGGACTGTATACTTGTTTGTCCTGTTCTATTAAAAAGAAAAAAAGGTGCTAATTCGATATTCGAAGTATATATTAGATCTGATGAAGTTTTTAAGAGTTTAAATTCGCATTTCTGTAAACGCTAAACTGTACACGGAACTCACAATCTAAACGAAACATCATCATCATACCACCCATCAGAAGTCATAGGCCATAGGCCTCTCCAAGAATGGAGGAATTTTGTCCGTAATTACCGTGGTGTGTAGGCAATCGCAGAGCGCAGCTTTCACGACGGGGATGCTGCTGCCCATCCAAGCCATGTGCATTTGTGCTGCACTAGATGGATATATCGCCAACTGTCGGTCCTGGTATCATAGTCGCCTCTCACGACACTTGATACGGGGGGAAGTACTATTCTAACCTGCCGGTACCTCATGGCTATTATAGTACTGTTTAAGTAACTGTTATAGTATTTTTTATCGTAGTGAATCTTGTTTGCAGCTTTCCACATCAACGAGCAGCTGAATTGGCACATGAGCGTGTGCATGTCGGTGCACCTAAACAAGACAAGCGATCTGGACGTATCGGTCAGTAAATTATACCTACATTTTAGATACAGATGACCCTGTAACACTACCAGAAAGGCGTCCTTCCTTGAAAGTTCTGAGACGCGCGCGATCTGCATCTCTTGATGTGTGTAAGTTAGTACTGTGTGAGTCGGTGTTTTGATGCTTTGTAGCAATATGTCAATCAAGCTCGTCTCTCTAAAGAATTAAAGACATTTTAACTAATTATTGATTAGTGATTGTAATTTTAAAATAAAATCGTCCTCCGGGGTCAATACGGAAAGCGACCAGCAATTATAAGGGTGTACTCCTCTTCGTAGAAGAACAGAGTAGGGGTAATTATTCAGAAGAACGCGGAATAGACGCAAAGAGGCGTCGTGTTCCGGGATACCTACCCAAATTATTTCTATGTAATATACAAATCTTCTATACGATGTATTTATCTTCTTCCGTTGTATTTATTTTAATTATATTTACCAAATAATATAATTTTAATGTATTAATATTAACGTTTATACTTTTCATTGTTCCGCTAGTTACTATCCAAACTAATATTACAAATGCGAAAGTAAGTTTGTTACCTCCTTAGTAAGCTTTATCAACTCAACCAATCTTACAAAGCTCCCTTTAATCCCATAAAAATTTACTATTCTTGTAGGATTTATGACTGACGACATTTTCAGTACAACAAAAAATCAATAGCTATTTTTAAAATGCGCTAATTTGTTCATAATGTAACAATCCGATTCCAATTTTGATTTTAACAACTAATAACACATTAACATATATATGTATATAACATATTAATGTTAAAGTGAGTTTGTTTGTTGCCTATTCACGCTAAATCCACTAAACCGATCTACTTTAAATCTCACAAGTAAGGATATGTAGTTTTAACCTTAAAGGGATGCTTGTTCGTGCGTGCGAAGTGATTTCGCTTCTTTCGTGCGTGCCATAAAACGGTTGAAAACATATTTTTGATTGACTGTTAAATGCGCATGCGCAAGGTGGCAAGAATCCCGGTGAGTGCTAAACACTGCGTCATCAACAGTGTGACAACTCGCTGCTGGTGGAGAGAAGAAGCGTGAACGTGCCGGTGGAGGTGAGCCGGCCCTACCCGTGCGCGATCTGCGGACGCCGATTCAAACGCAAGCAGCACCTCAACGTTCATGCTAATGTGCATCTAAAGAAAATACCCACACAGCTGACCGTTTGGTGCCCCTCTTGCAATGAAGGTACGGACACATGTGTAAAAAATTCATCATATAAATATTAGTCTTGGGGATCGAACCTACAACTCTATATGCACAAAATAAGAACACCACGCGGCATCGGGCATCGGGCCCGTCAATATGACGCCAGGCCGTGCATTACGGCCTTATGATTTTTTGGGTATTCCTGACGTTCTGCGAATAATTAACATGCAGCGAAGCCTCCTTAGTAGTCATGTTTTATGAATAAAACTAGTGCACTATAATTAGCGCACGTCGTAAGAGAGCAGATGAAATGTGTCCAACTGCACTGGTGCATCTGATACATGCACGGGACTACAAGCATTCGCCGGCGAGTGCGATGCGAATAGCGTCAGAACAAATTATGTCTGTATCAAATTTACTGACGTATGCCTCCAGGGTTCGTATGCAACGAAGACTTCGAGGCTCATCAATGCAGGTCGGCGGAGGGAAGTAAGGACGTCGCCGACGAGGATACTGCTGCCTCTCCGCGATTTGAGGCCAAAAAGGAAAACAGCAATCCATCGGAATTCTTGGAACTAGAGGTAATAACATTTTGATTTTCTTCGTGAAAAGTGTCTAACTTTAAAACAAACTATATATGACTATTTAGAGACACCATGCGAGTTACTGCATTAGGTGTTAAAAAACCTTAACTGTTTAGTTTTAAGGCAAAGATTTTGTGAACGCAGTCGCTGATGCAGATTCCACCAACCTGCCCAAGGTAACACGATGCCTTCATTGCCAGTTCAGTTTTTTCTCTTCACATGTGTTATGTGACCCCGTCTAGGTATCGTAGCATCATAAAGTTAGAAGTATTTTATTCTGACAATTCAAAAGTGCCTGCGGTTAGGCCTGCGTTACCTTCTATTTGAATAAAAAATATTGTTATTTTATTGGTTTGATAAAGTTTTATATACCTCACAGACTACGTGTTGGTTCGACTGTTTGCCAATAGGCTATGGTGACGCTAATAACTATCATATTTAGTCACAATACATTATCACAGCATAACAATATTTACTCATGGCGGGCTGTGACTCGAAAAGAATGTACATGGTGTTAACACAACATGATATAATAACCGCGAAGCACTCAATTTTATAATTATTTCTCGGTTTTCCTCCGATTTAGTTTGTGCATCGTCATATCAGCCCTAGGAAGCCTCCCCAAGTAAGAGGGAATTTTGCCCATAATTGCCGCGCTGGCCAAGCGTGTTGGCATTCACAGACCGTAGATTTCGCGACAGTGATGCTCCTGCCCACCCCCGACCTGTGCATATCAACTACATTATTTCGGATGGATGTACCACCATCTGTCGGTTTCGGTACCTTAATCGCCTCTTACGACACATGGTACAGGAGGAGGTACTATTTTACTCTCCGGTACCTCATGGCTGACCCTGGCGACTGTAAATTGAGATATTAACTATTCCATCTCCCAAGTTGGATCAAAGTGTACACACTTACCATCATTTATTAATACTGAGACACGATCTTTTGCAAATATAAAAGGTTGTATATTCTAATCTACTCTAATCCTAATCTATAAGGGCCTGCTGCTATTCTATTATAAAATTAAAGATTGGCACGGGGGTTCCATTTGTAATGTGGAGGGGAACACGATTTTTTTTTTGAAAATTGGGGTGGATTTTAAAGACTTAAAACGGTGGTGCAAATTTATTATGAAACATTTCTATTTTTGAAGTTATTCGAATGAAACACAGCTTAAAGGTTCGTCATTGAAAGTCATTAAACATGTGTAAAATATAGAATTATTCCTTAAATTCAGTAAGTGATCTCATACCACTGTCACCAATAAACCAGATGATAGAAGACGAGGCCATCATTGATGAGGCGTACGAAGCGGCGCGCGCGCATTCGCTGGCCGAGCAAGAGCTGCCAGTCCCGCAGCGCGTGTATGTTTGCAAGTACTGCGGCAAGCCATTCAAGCGGAAGGACCACTACAACATCCACCTGCACATACACACCGGCGTCAAGTCCTTCTTCTGCAACGAGTGCGGGAAAGGTGAGTGCGCTCACAGTACTACTTAATCAAAACTCTAATAAAAATAAATAATATTTGCCCTTCGAAATTGACGACAATGATGATGAAAGGTGATCGCTTTAGGTCCACGACTAAAGCGATCACCTTTCATCATCATCATCATCTTTCTCCTAAACATATCCTAGTCTTTTAGAGCAGCCCTACTACAGGCCAGGCATGCGTGCGGCACAAATGCGTGTGGTAGAGGCGTGATCACCGTAGTTTTTGTGCAGACCCCAAATTCGAAAGTATGCAGGCAGAAGGTCGTTATGCTGCAACTTTATCTTGTTCTAAAGCCGTTATTATATATATGTACATATATATATATATATACATACACTTATTTGCAAAAAAACGGGAACCTAAGCAATGGACCATTTCAAATGTTACTGTTGGTTTGTTTGATAATTATAAGTAGTTTTACTTTCCCAATTTTGGAAATTAACAAGCAAATAATCGTTTTCGTCAGTGTTATCATATTTTTTTTAATATGGGTTTTAATGCTAAAGTTCACTAGTAGTGTATATGCTCGTGAAGTAAAAGTTAATATAGATAATTTTTTGTTTTTTCTTTGATAAATTAAAAGCAAATAAATGTTCAGTATCGAGTGGGACCCCCTCTAGCTGAAATCACAGCTTGAATTCGTCTGGGTATGCTAGCGAGGATATCCCGGGTACTTGTTTGCGGAATACGTTCCCACTCCGCGGTAATCACATTCTTCAGATCTCTGATGGCCTGCGGAGGCGGTTGTACTGATCTCACGCGTCATTTCAAAACGTC
Source organism: Heortia vitessoides (assembly GCA_020976665.1). Lineage (NCBI taxonomy): Eukaryota > Metazoa > Arthropoda > Insecta > Lepidoptera > Crambidae > Heortia > Heortia vitessoides. Next base: position 4,632,156 of record JACJUM010004390.1, read on the forward strand.
CCAGACATGCTCTATAGGATTGAGGTCGGATCTCGAGCTGACCAAACAAAACGTCGAATGCCAACGTCGAATGCCTTGCACATACGCTTCCACATCGCCATACAGGTGGGCGCGAGCGTTGTCGTCCATAGATATTGAGTCTTCGCCTAAACCGGCCAATGCGGTTTGTGCATGAGGAATTAGAACTTCAGTTATGAATTGACGTCCAGTCAGTGAGCCGTTTTCAATGAAGACAATCTCTGTACGATCCTTTGAATTTATTTCTGCCCAAAACCTAACAGAGCCTTCACCATAAGGTATGATTTATTCAAAACAAGCCTCTGCAAAGCGTTCTCCTCGTCTTCGTAGCACTCGCCGTCGTCGATCTTTACCGAACAGAGATATCCTGGCTTCATCTGAGAACAATACCCCTATTCCAGTCTTCTTGAGTCCATGACTCACAATTTCGAGCAAACCTAAGCCTGGCAACTTTGTGCTCACGGAGTAACTTAGGGCCGCGGGCCGGGCGATGACTGCGTAAATTGGCCGCGAAAAGCCTCTTCCTGACCGTCCATAGACTAATATGCATATTTCTTACTTCTTCGAGGTTGTTCTTAAGGTCCACATACGAAGGCTTGCGATTTCTCAATGCGCGACTCACATGAAAACGATCATCCCGTGGTTGGGTACATGGTTTTCTTCGAGAACCAGGCCTTTTCTCGACGGAACCGGTGATTTGATACCACTGCCAGGTCCTTTGAACCGTAGAGCGAATCCCACTTAGCCTCTGAGCCACGAAGCATTGGCTGCAACCCTCTTGAATCAGCGCAATAATTTTGGTAGCGTTTACCACTTTCTTTAACAACATTGAGACTGCTAAACAGCTATAAATGGAGCTTTGACAATTAAGAATATGAAATAAAAATTTACTGAAAGTTATGGAAACCGATATTATCTTTTGGAACTTTGCACCAAAAGTGTAGGATAAAAAATGCTTTTCTGTAAAAACGAGCATCAAAACGAAAATTTGAATTTAGAACGTACTGTTATAAACACCACGGTATTTTTAAAACAGGCCAGTAACATGTACAAATGATTGAAATCATTTTGGTACCGTATTTTTTTAAAGAAGAATTAAAATCAATACCGCCCGTTTTTTTTGCAAATGTGTTTAGAAATTAGCAACGGCTAACCCATGGAAGTCTAACAGACAGACAGACACTGGTATCTATAATATTTCGTATAGTACAGATAGATATGATTCTTTGAGCCATATTTGTTTGAACAGCGCAGTGTTTAAATAAATATCGTGGGTAATTGTTGAAATACAGGTTTCTACCGCAAGGACCACCTGCAGAAGCACGAGCAAATACACGCCAAGCCGAAAGTCAAGTCAAAGAAACAGCTACCCGAGCTGTTCCCAATCAGCAAGTTGCCCAAGAAAATGGACGCCCTGCCCGAAATCACTATACGGGTGAGTAATTTATTCATTTTATTTATAATTACATATATAGCTTAACAATCTTTATGTAAGTGTAGAAATTTAAGTATTTTTTTATGAATTTGAATATTTTTTGTACACACGGGCTCACTTATCATATCAGCTATTGGAAGTCCACTGTTGGAGGAAAGGAGGAGCTTTACGTATTTTTTGCCGCGCTGGGCAAGCGTGTTGCAATCGCAGAGCGCAGCTTTTGCGACCGGGATGCTGCTGCCAATCCCTGCTCTGTGCATTTGAGTACACTGTTCCTTATAGATTTACCGCTTAATCGCCTCTTGCGACATCTGATACAGGGGTGGGTACTATTCTGTCGGTATCTCTCGAACTTACTCAGTTCTCCTTTTTTGCAAACAAAGATTAACAGCCTTCCACAACGACTCTTAAACGAGCGGACTCACCATTTCTTCTGGTGGCGCTACAATTGACGTCTCTGTACACCAGTTTTAATATTCACACAACATCTCATTCATTGACCTGACTCCGCGATAAGTCGTCTCGACAAATTACAAATACAACAACTAAATAATATGTATTGTAATACCCAGACACGAAACAAACACAGATGTATACATACACTATTATATACATTTTTGTTCTGGGTGGGGATCTAACCCACTACGTTTGTTGCATAAGATAGCATCATTACCATCAGCTCCTTCGAGCTCCTCAGCTTTGTTCGAAAAAAAACTAATGTATTTTAGTTATGTAGTTATTTATTAAATCATTTATACAAAAGGAAAATAGACTTTATCGAATTATAGTACAAATGATACGACTCTGAAAAGTCTCTCATTACTTGTATCGATCTTCGGAAAATCTTGCTAGATTTTCAACTCCCCGATCCATATATAGGGATCTTATTATAGGGATCATAATTCTCTTATGCACTTTCAAGCGACAACAGCAAAAAACAGTTAGATTGCATATATTTCTGTCGTATATGTTAGCTGTTTAATCTTGCTTCCGGATCTAATCTTGCTTTAAATTCGGAGCACACAAGATAACTCGGAACAAAACATTATTTTAATGCTGATATTCTATGTTTTTCCATATCCTTCTTTTTTGATAATTATTCATTTTCCATATCTTCCTACCTTGAAAAAGTCTCATATAAAATTTCACCCCCTCTTTTAAGAAGTTGGGGGCAGATAAAAATAAAATGATGCGCGATTTTTTTGTCAGTCACAATTAGTCCGCATACCAATTTTTAACCAAAATATTTAGAAGATATACATAAATAACAATAATAATAATAATTCCCACAACATATCATACAAAATAATATCATAAATATTTTTGGGTGGGGATCGAACCCACGACCCTTGCAAGATAGGATCACTACTGTCTGCGCCATCAGGCCCTTTTATTTTCATTGGGTCATATAGTTCATACACTTTCCCTTTTATAATATTAGTATGGATTGTAAGTTGAAGTTACATAGAGTGGTTTCCTCACAGGCGCCGTCCAACTCGAAGCTGCGCGTGCCGCTGCAGATCAAGGTGCCGTACCAGATGGTGGTGTCGTCGCCCGGCGGCGCGCGCACGCTCACCGTGCACCCGCCCGCGTCCGCGCCCGCCACCCCGCCCGCGCCCGCCTCCCCGCCCGCCGGCCCCTCCGCGGTATACACCTAAACGGTTCAATGTTTATTGATTCGTATACTTCTTAACATATATTCGGAAGATCGGATGTTTCTCTCCTTTTATTAAGTGTAACATATAGTCGGTTATAATTTTTAAATACGGGATATTTTACCACTAAGGGATAATTTTGACTGTACAATATAGAGATGTAACTAACGAGATGCTTCAATTATTTCGTTACAGGACGTGGTGCATCACCCGTATTTTTTTTAATTGAGGTAAATAAAAGAATAATATGTGACAATTTAATTTCTGCATGTACATATGTCCAATGCTTTTAATGGGTGGTTATCTGAAATTTGTTTAAGATCTGACCTAATTTTGAATTAGTGTTTTTAGTTAAAAATTAACAGTTTACATTCTATGCATTACACTAAAGTTCGATTATTTACTTTATTTATTGACTACATGCTATTATTAATATACTTAATTGATCTCACAGATTATATTATTAGTTATCTTTGGAATTGTGGTTTCCTGTTTCACCGTCCTTTTGTTATTTCTATAAAAAAGCAGATTACATATACATGAACATGCAAATTTGATCTGTATAATGTTGGGTTCATGGTCAAAATTTGTATTTACATCACTTGTAGAATTAAAGATCTCCAGCAGTGCTTTGAGATGTACATATCTTTATAAGACATAGTTTAATGTTATGTATTAGACGACCGTTTCTGACTACGCTACTGCACCTACGTCCGACATTGTAGACCGCGTCATGTCTTACACGATCCGCTAGCCTAATAAAATAACCGCGAAAATCGCAGCCCTTCCCCGCCCTATCACTGGCACAACACGATCATTGACACTGCACATTAGGGCGGAACACATTGTTATGAAAAATTTTTTTTTTTTTAATTTCGAATTGGAATACCAGGTAAAAGTTGCGTCATATAATAGTAAATAGCACCCCTTAATTTGAAAGTTCTAGCTCGATGGTATAAGCCCCCGCCATACACTTGAAGTTTTATTTTTTTAAGTTTTATTGACATTTTGTACAGTACACCGTTCAAACAAATTAATGAGTAAATAAATGATTTAATGTTATGTAAATGTTAAAATAAAACTATAATCAATTATTAAAATAATATATTTCAAAAGTAAATACAAGTTCAGAAAGTTATGATGGTATAAAAAAGTCATTTTTTTGAGGAAAAATCCTTTTTCATTTCAAACTTTGGCATGATCTTTCGAGATACTAATTTGGACTTTATGAATCCTTCCCTACTTTTTTTGC
>JACJUM010004390.1:4646515-4731157 GCA_020976665.1 Heortia vitessoides
ATATGCTTTAGAAATTAGCGTTACGTAATTTTTATATTTATTTATCGGTATTTTATTCTAAATCTTATGCAGTTTCCTTTCAATGAATTATTTATTTTATTAAGCTGGGTAGCGAACAATTAATATTAACTGCTAGTTAATATTTATTTTTATATTAGGTATGTCACAGTTTTTTCTAAAAACAATATTTGGTCTAACAAATTTTATACGTTTTGTCTTTTTTCATTAAGAGATAAATTGTTAATATTTAAACCTATTTACTATTTTCGGTATAGTGTTGTTTACATCGTCATAAAGAGTCTGTTGTCTTTGACATGAGCCTGTTGCTCTTCTCCGCATCTCACGAAAGCCCACTGCCTGTGACAGTGGTGAAAGTATTGCCGGTATTTCTGGCACTGGTGGCATTGGGCATGCCTTGCACTTTCCTCTCCAGACTTCGATCTTCACTCCGGGCATACAAAGCAGCTTCTTTACTTCGTAAATACACTGGTTGACTTACGCTGCATTCCCGCCGAGTTTGCTGGGTGCCTTCCTCCTAGGTTAGTACATGTTGGAGACTCCTCGTGTGGGTTGGGGCAATCGTGCGTGGCGTGCTCTTGGTCGGGCTCAGATGCGGGATCTGACGCATGCCTTATATCTTTGGCCGCCATGCTAGGAGTTCCGGAATTCTTGGCATCTATGGCATTGGGCTGGGCCTTTCTTTCCACGCTAGACCAGGATCTTCACACCGGGCATACAGAAGAGTTCTGTCACTCCGTAGATGCCCGGCCGCCCTTGTCTTGCCTTGATCGGTCTAACAAACTCGGGCTCTTAACCGAAGGTACAAAGCTTTTGTTCGATGTGCGCTAGGTCTGTCTCATTGGGAATGTCTCTAATGCAGAACTTTAAGCTGTTCTCGGTAGGTGCAGGGGCTATGAGAACAATATTAGGTTCTCTTCTATTTTAAGGTTGGTTAAGTACCTTTGAATTGCCCGGTACTCGGCCTCCTCGGACGGTGTGAACCTTACTTCTTTGCCGTATGGTCTGGCGTTTGCTGCGTGCCCAAGAATCTTCTTGAAATGGAGTGCTCAGTCGGGCAGCTTCTCCACTACAAGGGGCGGACTGTTGGGTCGTTTTGGTCCGGCAGCGATGTTGGTCTTGATAGCCATAGCAGTGTCCGGTTTGTTTTTCGGTGACTACTGTTGCGGCTACGGTGTTGGCGTCGGTACTTGTTATCTGGTGGGAGCGGACTGACGACCGACGATTTCGAGTTGGATTACCTCGTCAGAAATACGCAGGTCGAATCTGTTGAATCTGCAGCAGGTGGAAATCCACCGTGCCTCGGAGAAACAAGAGGCATTGTCGGCGCGCGCGCGAACATCCCGCTCGACTGTTTGCGAATGAATTCATCGACGTATTCCGTTTTCAGGTCCCGGTGTATCGTCGAGTTTCGCACCATGCGTGGTGCCCCGACGATTGAAACGAAATCGAACGCGGGTCTGCTAGGATTAAAGGCGGCCTTTGTTAGACCGGCTGGTTAGTACATACCATGCCGGGGCTGCATATGTAAGGTGAGGTCGAACGTATGTCTTATAAACTCCCAGCTTCGTTCTGAGCAGGAGTTTGGAGGCGAATACCGGGCGGAGTTGATGCGCGATCGACCTGGTCTTTTTGATCACTTGTTCGGTGTGGTGCTTCATGCTCAGGAGGCTGTCTATTGTGATCCCTAGGTACTTGACCATATGGGACCACGTGACTTCTTGCCCCATTAGCTTCAGTGGTTTCGGGAGTTGATGGTAGCGGCCAATGACAGCAGCCTGAGTCTTGGTTACGCTCACCTGCAGCCTTCCAGTAGCAGCCCGGGCAGTAGGTTAAGGGTGTTCTGTAGTTTCTTAGCTGCGCGATCTTTGTTGACCGAGGTTGCATAGTAGGCGGCCTCATCTGCGTATAGTGCCAGGTGTGTGCGTTCTCCTACCGGAATGTCGTCCGTGTACAGGCTGTACAGCGCGGGCGAGATGCAGCTGCCCTGAGCCTAAGCGGTTCGTTCTGTTGATAGAACGTTTTCCACTTTCACTCGAAAATATCTCTTATCGAGAAAGGAAGCTACTACTCGTGTGATCCGACGGGGTGTTTGTGACGTTGACAATTTGTATAGAAGACTCTGGTTCCACACCTTATCAAACGCCTTCTCCATGTCGAGGAGTACTGTAGCGGTGTATTCCTTCTTATTGAAGGTCAGCGTCATATGATGTAGTACTCTCGCTAGTTGCAGTGAGGTGGAGTATTCTGTCCGAAATCCGTACTGCTCCACCCTCGGTCTTAAGTGCGGTTCCAGGTGTAGAAGTAGCAACTTCTCATACACCTTGGATACCGTAGGTAGCAGTGTGATAAGACATGATTACCCCTCCCATTTTCCAGTGTTGTGGGAATTGGCCTGTGCGGTTGATGCCGTTGAAGAGACGAGTCAATGCAGTGATGCTTTTCGGTGGAAGGTGTCGCAGCATATTGCCGGTGATGTTGTCAAGGCCAGGTGCTTTCTTGGGTTTTAATCGGTTTATTGTCCTGCTGACCTGCCCGGGCGTGAAGACGACGGGGTCTTCATCTGCCGCTATGGGAACGGCGAGGTACTCTCGAAGGTACTGAGTCACCGTCTCGACGTGTTCTACGTTGTCACAGGGGTTCGGGCGGAACTGGCGTTCTAGGTGTTCAGCGAAAATCTCAGCGCGGTCCTCCGCGTGGTATCTCGGGTGGTCATCTGGTCCGAGGAGGGGTCCCGCCGTCGTCCACAAATCAGACCGGGTAAAATACCAGTCCAGAGCGTACGGCTCGTCACGAGCGAGTGTCTACCACCGCACCCGTGATATCTTGAGACACTGATTTGTTTTCGTTGATGTGTGACGCAAGAGTTCCGTTGTATCAGCGCGAGGCGCTGTCTGCTCAGCCAATTAAGTAACGCAAAAAAATCAAAATAAAAATTAGGGTACCGCCTAGCCCACACAGGCCTAACCTGACCCGGTTCCCTAATTTGTTCAACTGCATGTGGACTGCGGAGACGGTTGATTGGAGATTTTCTCTATAAACCTACTTGTAACCATGTTCTTTCATTGAATTACCGACTAATAATGCGACTAGCATCATTATTTAATTAGTCCAAAAGAGATTTAAGTGTATTTCTTTAAGTTACTTCAAACGATAATTGTAATATAGAAATCGGTTGTGTATCATATTGTATCATCCCTCTAAGGCGTTAAAACGATAAAAAATACGGTGTATAAATTAGTTTTCCTTTCATTTGAATGTGCCACCGATGACGGCAATAAATCACTAGACAGAAGGGATATGATTGTGCAAGTGTGTGTTTTAGGTGAATTTGTCTGCGGTAATGATTTAGTGGTACTGGTTTAGACTACTGGTAGTTTAGTGCTGTATTTTATAAATTTATTACAATGTCAAGCCAATTTTTTATATATAGAGGTATATATAACAATGAGATTCCATGTTGAGAGGCAGAAGACATATTTTTTTATGTTTTTGCCTCTCACCATGGAAGTTCATTTAAAGACGTTACAAGATTCCAGTACCGGTAAAGTAGATGACGCTGACCCAGATAATGTAAAAGGCGACAGATGGCGGTATGGCCATCCGAAACAGCGTAGCTCTAATGCAATGGGCGTGGATGGGCATTATCTCACTCGTCGCGGTAATTTTGGGCAGAATTCCCCCTTTTCTTGGCGCGGCTTAGTTCCAGCAGTGGACGTTATACGGTTGCTTTGATGATTTTTATGTCCTGTGTACATTGTTATGGTGTTAAGTAGCGACGTCATATGGTGACTAAAACTTTTTTGTAATTAAATATGTGTGACACCTTGTGCCATGTACCAAATATCGTGCATAAGATTCTGTAATAAAGTTCCTCTACTTCATCTTAATAATATGTTGTGATTTCGCTATGTAAGTTAAACTTTACAGTAATGAAGAAAAAAATTCAGTTGAATAAAGTATTTTACACTTTAAAAAATGTGGTTTGATTTCCCCAGCGGTTTGGACCTTAAGTCGCACGGTTTTCTTCCACAGGGTATAAACTATCTGTAAATAACAATCAAAGAATAATCATAGGCTAATCATTTAAAACTTAACAAACACACTTTCGCATCTATAATAAAACATAATTGGGTATTAGTATGAATTTATCTTTTTACTGGTCGCTCAAGGTCGGGGGACCTTTATCAAGATCAAAATATAATCCGCAATATACTTGAAGTGACCAAAAAAGCAATATTGATGGTGAGATCCTATCTAGTGCACCGTAAGTCGTGGGTTCTATCCTAGACTGGACAAAAAATATTTACATGATAACATTTGTACTGGTTCTGTTTCTGGGTGCTAAATATATGTATTTAAGTCTTTTATTTGTGATTACTCTGTTATTTGATGTCCGTAACACAAATGCTTCAAGCGACTTATCACGGAGTCAGGTCATGTTTCTTTTGTGAGTTGTGTGAATACTCATTCTAGTAAAAACGAAAGATTTTCAATTTCAATTTTTAATATTTCTAAAAAGCCTATTTATTATAGGCATACATTTTCCTTTTTTGGGGAGATTTATGTCCAACATTGGGCGTTCCAGGGTTGCTATGATGACGAAAAAAGTTACCGTTACTTCAAATACCTAAATTGTTAGCCAGCGTCCCCTATAAGGGAAATAAATAAAACAACTAAGTATATTAGTAAAGTTTAATAAAAGCACGAGATCAAAACAACGGTAGCACGGTCTATTTCTATAGATAAACAAACAGCTGGGTGTATTTTATTCTATTGCAGTTTTGTGTAATTAATAAATAGGTATTATGATAAAGATAAACGAAATAGTTTTTTTTTTAATTTAAGGAGAGGTTTGTTGTCTTAGGTCATTATGTTAGAATAAGTGTATAAACCAAACAGTTATAAATGTCTTTTGTTATTGTATCAGCCGCTAGGTGGCGCTTTTCATTGTTTTCTTTTTGTACCATGTAACTTGGTCGGTTATTACCTTCCTTCTCTGGGTGACACTCACTGTATAGCAAGATAATAAATCTCTCTTTTGTAATTCAATCCTGGTTTATTTTGCTCAAGATCCTTCACATTACGATAAGATAATAATAGATCCGAGACGAGAAATAGTTGAAAACATCCCAGTGAGGGTTCTCACTCACGATGGTAAGAAAATTGCTATATCCGCCAGTGTGGCGGATACAATTCGCAGAGTTTTTGTTTTAGGAAATACATGATTCGTTCACCTTTAATTGGCAAATTGACTTACAAGTTATTTGTATATATGGAATTCGCAACCAATTTTGAACTTAATTGCTAATTAGAATAGCGTTTATTATTGTATGAGAAATAAAGACAGGGATAGGTTTATTTGTTGTCATGTGTTGTAAACAAATCAATGTTCACAAATCTGTCAACATTTTACTCAAAATTTTAATATCGGTTGCAAAATTTTGACAAATTTGGTTCTTAGATCGCGGGTTATTTCCAGTTTTAAGAGATTTTAGAGTAATCTTAACATGTGAAATGTACATTGTCTGATATTCTTTCAACACCGATGGCGAAGCATTTATATCAGAAAAGTCAGGCCGAGACGTTTGCTTATCTTCTATTGGTTTTCTTATGTATAAATAGCCTCCTACCTGTTTCTATGCAAACTATTTCAAATGACTTTAAATCTTGCTAATTTGACATGTTTGAGGTTTTTTTGTTTAGTACTTTTTTACCTTAACATGATCGTTATCTATGGAATATATTATGTATATATGGAAGTTTAAAGCCGTTCAAAATGATATATGTATAGATAATTAGAATATCCATCATTTTGAATTTCTCAAAATTGTTAAATGCATCCACGTTATGTCTGCTTCATGAGTTTATAAACTCTTCGCCACCATAATCAAACGTCTGAATTACTCGTGCGGATTTAAGTTGACGCGCTAATATGATATATTATTACAATTACAACTTCAATGTTCTTATGTCCAATTATTTAAAATGGGACAGTAAAATTAAGTTGAAATATGATAATATGATAAAATGTTAGTAGTTAGTTACTTCCTTGATTTATTTACATCAAATAAATATGTGTTCGAAATGATGGCAATATTGTTTTATTCAAATTTAACGCATAGAAACGATTGGTATTGCTATAATGTTACAAAACAATTACTTATAATGTTGCCCTATCTCAAAGTGGTCAGCGTAAATCGCACAATCTATATTTCAATGTACAGTAAGCACATGAGTGAACAGATCAACCTACCCAAACCTGTTAATTTGTTTGTCAATTTTGAACTCAATGGCTCACTTTTAAAGATTAATATCGATTGCCAAATTGGGTAGGTCGATGCTGTGTGTATTCTACACTGTTCATGTAATATTTGCTACATCCAAAATTGTTTCCCGTATCTTGTTGAGATATTTTATACGATTGTATTCATCCCAGAACGCACTCTAGGTGATAAATAAAAAAAAACATAATGCTAATGCATTATACTATTTAGGACACCGTATCTTAGACCAGATCTAGTGCTTATTTTTGTACTTTTTACATTAAGTTCACTTCATCAACTCTTATCTAAAATCGAGATCGTAACGTCACTATAAAAATATTTTTGTCATGTATGTTACCTATACCATAAAACCGATCAATTTTTTTTTATCTATACAACTTAACATCTATACTATCTATACTGAGTATTTTTTCTATACACGTTTGTTCAACCATTGTAACAGAATCACAGCGTAATTCAATCATAATTTAGAACACAAAATAATTCGCACACCAACCATAAATAAATTTAACAACGCATAAATACAAAAATTTCAATAAAAATACAAAACTCTTTCAGAGGTTGCCAACAATCAAATATAACAACAATAATTTCGTCCATAAATTTTCTCATCACAGAAATTAATCGAAATAAATCACAGTTCGTGTTTGAATGATTAAAATACATTTAAATAAATATCACTAATTTTTTTGTTGACAAAATTCACCATAACTCTTAATAATTAAAAAATATAGCCAAGAGCAAATCTAGTTGAAAGGGTAAGTGTAATCATTTGATTTATAGTTGTGTGTAGAATTCATTCCAATCGTTTTTGGAATTACATAAGGCATTATTTCTAATAAAATTTGTAATGGTTCATTTTATAACTTTTTTGCACAAAAGTCTGATTCTAAACGCAGCCAGCATCGCATTATAATATGCATGACAAATAATATAGTAAATAAATATTTTTACAAGTAAATAAAGCTAGGAAATAGATTCTAGAAATCAGTCGTTGGTTAGGAAGTCTCATTGATTTTGAGGTTGTTTCAAATATGTCTTGACTAGATGCTAATGGTCGCTTCAAGATGTGCCCAAAAATTTCAATAAACGGTAGTCAAATTTATTTTAATTGTTCGAGCAGATCATCGAATAGTAAAATAAGGTAACATCGGACACGAACCCAGCTCTTTATGGTCTTAAACACACGTCGACCTAGAGCATATACATAGTGAATGCATACTTACGCGGAAGACGCAGTGCAGGTTTGGGCTAATACGCCTGACCTCTACAAAAAAAAAAATTTTAAATCTATATATTTTGTTCGTTCTAAGCTCAGAAACTACTAAACTGATTTTGAAAATTCCTTCATTAATATATAGCTATATTCTTCTGGAATAATACAGGCTATATTATACTTATAAAAAAGAAACGAACTCTAAAAGAAATAAGTAAACGGGCCTTGTAATGTCGTATGTTTGTAATAAATAAACTCCAAAACTACTGCACCGACTTCAAAATCTCTTCTAATTAATAGAATGTTACATCAACAGAGAGTAATATAACTTATATTTTATCAACATATACTTACGGTAAAGAGAACCGCAGAACACTGCAAGACGAGTGTTTTATTTGTGCGGAAATTTCATCAATCAATTTCACCGAGTAAAAATGATTGGAATGTAGTTAGTAGAAAATATATAGCCAAACGTGGATTAATTTTCTTTAAAGGTTGATTTATAACTGAAAGAATATGATATGTGATAATATAAATGTTCGGGCATATCATGAAGTCATCAATTGAACAACTGGAGTCGACTTTCATATAGAATTGCAAAGTTCAATCGAATTCCAAATTTGACACTCACGTAAAACTAATTTTTTAACAGATTTAAACCGTGGTTACATATTTTTTGTTCAAAGTGCCAGTCGCCGTGTGGCAAACGCTTTCAAAATTAATATTAACTTAAAAAATTATTTAATTATGAAATGGAACGCGTATATATTAAAAACTATTATAGGTATTTGACACTGACATTTAAAATGGGGAAGAAAACTCGTCATATATAATATACAGACATTGCATTCGTTTTCAAATATTATTTTAAGGACATGCGTAAATAATTTGATATAAATTCTCTACAAATTTAACAATATAATTATGATCTATTTAGGTACATATCGGAATAAATTCGTATCTAGGCCACGAAACCTTTAAAACAATTTCAAGCGAAATACCAGTAATACTAATAAATTTAATCAAAACATTTTATTAATTCTAACAAACAGCGCTCTTTAAAAATAGCTTCGAGTTTTCTTCCCCACAGTAATTTTTTTAGTATAAAAGTCTCTGGCATACGCTTCCTAACCCTATAGAATGAATTGAAGGCGGTACAAACGAAACGGTCGGTAGATGGACACGCAAGCATGCGGCTGAGACGCGCGCGAAGTCTTGCTCCTTGTTCGCGACGTCTAAGTGTACTGTTTGCTTACAGTCGCTGAAAAAAATTGATACTCAAATGGTAGCATAGATGTGGTTACTATTTAAGAAAATACAACATAGTTTTAATATAAATCTAAAAAGGTTTCGGTATTGGATTCGTCTTTGATTATGCTTAATAGAAATCATAAATATGAAAGAAAGACCAAGAATTAAAATACTTTTTTATCGTATGAATTCTCCGCATTCTACTTTATATGTGATATAGATAAACAGTTGAAACGATGCGACCCGGAACCTCAACGTGATATGCGTAATCATTTTATCTTATATTATAAAAAAAATTCACGTGATAATACCTCTCCCTGCACCATAAGAGGCGACAGTGGCGGTATCAGATCAGCGGTATCAGTATATGGCGCTGCGTTGGCCTAACAATTATAGGCAAAATTCCCCTTTCTTCGGGAATCTTGTGTCCAGCAGTGGACATCCAAAGTAGACAAAACACTACCTTATTTATTAATCCGATTCCTGCTGATCCAGTTCAAAGGAGTCCTTAGCGGCGTCAATAAGTGTAAGAAGGTCGTTCTTGTCGTCTTGTCAAGAGGGCGAGGCCGGGGAGTCGTCGGCGGTTGGGGGTGGCGTGGGGGGCACGGGGGGCGGCACGGGCGCGATGGGCCTGTTGGGCGTGTGCTGTGACAGCTCGGCCTTGACGCGCCGAGCGATGTGCGACCGCGTGTGCTTGCGCAGGTGGTCTTTGCGGTAGAAACCTGAGGAGATAGGGAATGGGTATTTTTTAGAATCCATCTCTAGAACACTATTTCAACAACAGACAAGTTTGTCTCTCGTAAACAAAAATATCACTAGCGCGTTGCCTTGAAACCGCTTTTCTCATCCATTGATTGACACATGACGACACATTGTTGTGTTCGAGTTTTTAAACCAGTATAGGCAATGCGGTCTCTGTTGTTTCTCGGTAGAAATAGGAGAGAGTGAGGCACCAATGCAGACGAACTTCGTTTGAAGACTACCTGTAGTAAACTAGAGCAGCTTTGAACATAGATCCTATAGACACATTTACTGTAGTTTGATCGATAGACGGTGGATTTAGTGAATTACGGGTCGATAGTGCCGAATAATGTTCTGTTTAATGACGTAATTGTTGGCCGCATCCAGATCAAAACCTTAGTAATACAAACATCCTTTTTTTACATTCCTATTCAATCTACATCGCTACAGTTAACTCTAAATTTAAAACTATAACAAATCCGACCTGATACCAAAAAAAAATATTGCATTTAAAATATTCTTTGATATATTTTTATCATACAAGTAACGCGCTGATAAATTCCCAAAAAAACATATCTGAATATTATTTTTGGTATTCACACAACTGAGCTGATGTACGTCAATACATTGTATAAAACAAAGCCACTTCCCACTGTCTGTTAGTTCCATGTATGCTTAGATGTATGAAACTACGCGACGGATTTTGACTCGGTTTTAAATAGATAGAGAAGTGGAATTATATGTATAGTAGGTACATGCATAATATAGTAGAAAAACACTGATAATTTTAATTATCTAATGTGATGTAAATAAACTTTTTTTGTGATTACACTGCAAACGCTGGCTGATCCCGAGGAGATAGATCATAATAATGTCACAATAAAAATATGTACAATAAAGACTGCAATAACATATCTCCCACATTTAGAACCATCTACAAAAAATGTAGTTCATTCAATTATCTACAATGATTGTAGATCATACAATTGTATGATCTGCTTTATTCTTGCATCAATACCATAATCCTCATATCAGCCACAAGCCGACCACTATGTAAGTGATTTCACAAACGTGAGGACATTGAAATCATATCTGCAAAAAATGCAAATCAATTCAATTACTTATGGTCCAAGATTTTTCAGCGTAAAATTTTGCAGCGAATGTGTGACGATGATGAAGATAATGATAATGAAGATCAATTTATATGATCTGACGGACGCAGATGGTAGTAATCCTATCTTGTGCACCAAGTGTCGTGGGTTCAATTCCCACCCAGATCAAATATTTATATGACGATATGTGTTTGTTCTGTGTCTGGATGTTAAATATATGTTTTTCAGTAGTTTTTTAGTGATTACTCTGTTCTCTGGCGTTCGTAACGCAAGTGCTTAAAGCGACTTACCACGGAATCAGGTCAATGTATGAGAAAGAAAGTAGGAATTTATTTAAAAGTAATAATTATTATTAAAACTATAGCCGTTACCTTTCCCGCACTCGTTGCAAACGTGCCGCTTCTCGCCGGAGTGTATGACGAAGTGCAGCGTGAGCTGTTCCTTCCGCTTGAACGCCTTGAGGCAGACAGAGCACACGTGCGGCCGCTCCGGGTTGTGCGACTGCTTGTGCCGCGTCAGGTGGTCCTTGCGTTTCAGCGCCGCGTTGCAGATGTCGCAGATGAACCTGCTCGCAAACAGTATATTCGAAAATTTTACTGCCATCTACCGAGCAATTCAAATATCTAATCAAGTTATTATTACACTTATTTATCTACTTTTTAACCAGATAGAAGATGTATGAAAGAAGGACCAGGTCAGAAGTACCGAGAATTAAATGAACGTGTATGTGTGGGTATGGCATGATTGTAGCAGATGGAGATCCATAGTCTCTGCCTATCACGATGGGACTGTATGTATGTATTTAATTTCTCTGTTATCTTGTATCTATAACACAAGGTTGATTTGAGGTTATCTAGGCGTTAGGTCGACGTATAGTGTTAATGTAGTTACATGTGAGTTTATTAAAAAAATAATACTAATTACAAAAGAAAAGGAATCAGCCCATATCTTAATTAAATTGCTTTAGAGTTTTTGTGCATGGAAAGTTTTGAATTGTATATTTAAGATAACATTTTGGCTGATTTTTAGCATAAAAAGACTTTAGAAAAAATTCATCGTGTGCACTAAGGTCTCGGTCGCACAACAGTCGTACAATTCCCCGGTAAGGAAAATATGCAGGTTCAAGTCCCACTTGAAGCCTAAGATAAGGTGATTATTTTCTAGTTAATATTATAAAAATCTGCTAATTACTTTCAATTTGTATTATAACCAAAAGGAATCACGTATTCTGGAAGTTTCATTGTGTTGAGTGCGTAAGGGACTCACTTTCTCTCCATGGTGTGTCCGACTAGATGCTGCTCCAGCAGTCCTCGCTCGGGATACACCATGTGGCACTCTGGGCAGCAGTACAATGTGCTACCATCTGTAAACAAACACGCTACTTTTTAATCTACGGTAAGCAACAAATTAACCTACCCAAGTATATCTCTGTCTCTAGATCTAGAAGGATAAGTCCTTCAAACCCTAAAACAGCAATGCAAAATCTAGTATTTGACGGTAGAAATAGGTGGGAGTGAGGTACTAATGCATACGATCTTTGTATGAGGTAGTCCTCATGTGACATAATCGTTTCATTAGGATGGACAAATCCCCCCACGTATGGGGTCCACACTCACATTGGATCAGTACCACTTTTTGGGACTACTAGAACACAGGATTAGACATTACTATTTAGCGGAAGAAATAAATGCGGGTGAGGTACTTATGTAGATGACCTTTGTATGAGGTCTACCACAAGTAAATTTATAGTTCTATGCGTATGAAATTATATCCTTCACAAGATGGTGTTACGTGAGGCCTCTTATTCTGTGAGGTCGTTGACAAGAGGCCGCTGTGCGTGACTAACTCTGACCAAACTAAATTCTTTTTGTTTTGATAAAAGAAGCTTACCAAGAGCTGTGGTGAGCCGTATTTCCCCCGGCTTTGGACGCGGTTTCTTTTCTTTGTTGACTTTCTTCTTTTTCTTCTTCTTTGGCATTGGCGTTTGTGTCTGGGCGTTTGAGATCCCGGTTGGATTGACAATGGTTGACGTTTGTACTACCACGCTGTTCATCGCATTTGATTGCATTTGCTGCGAATATATTATTTCAGAATTGTTATATATTTTTCTATTTTCTTAACATAATGAAAACTTTTAGATAGTGCTAGTAGCGTTGTCAATTGTACACGTAACACATTGAGTTCAAACTTGTTTGTACACATGTGAACAAATATTTTTAATATAAAATACAAATTGATCGTCGAAATTAATGTTAAAATATTCATTAAGTTAACAACAAGTATACGGTCCGCTTGAATATAATCGAGACCGCAGCCTATGGACTCTCGTGACATCACAAAGATATCACTAGCGTGTCGCCAACCGTGTGAACTGAAAATACAATGTCAGGAACACAGCAATGCGAACTCTGCTATTTGACGGTAGAAATAAGTGAGAGTTTCCAATGCAGACGACCTTTGTAGAAGTTCTACTTCTAGTAAAACCACTACTTACGGAATAGGTAGAATATTCTTGATGTACTTACAGGGGGGATATTCATAGTCGGTACCGCATTAGTGACCGTAACTATAGTGGGTTCCTCCCGCTTGTTGTCCCCGGCGGGCGTCGTGTACTTCAGCAGATGGTGGAGCGGCAGCGGTAGTGCGGAGAGGTAGTCCGCCACGCCGCTGCCTAGTGTTTGCCATGTCGAGCAATCCGTGACGTCACCGATGCCTGCACAGAGACGTCTACATATGATATTTACGTATAGTACCTACAACTGAATAATTCGTCTAAATAAAAATGATAAATAAATACCCAAAACATCTCAAACATTGACCTGACTCCGTGGAAAGTTGCTTAAAGCACTTGTGTTACGGACGCCAGACAACAAAGAATCACAAATAAAAATTCATATATTTAACACCCAGACCCAGAAAAAACACAGGTACCATCATATAAATATTTGTCCTTGGTGGGATTCAAAACCACGACCGTTAGTGCACAAAATACTCGTAGGATCACTACCATCTGCGCAATCGGACCCGTCAATGTATGTTTGTACACGCATATCTCCAGAACGACTGGACCAAATTGATTATTATTTTGTTTTAGTCTTCTTAATTGTCAGGACCAGGTTTGTATATAAACAATTGTATCCCAATTTTTGTATGTATGGAGGTAGTCCATACGGTAGAGGGGAGAATGGGTTAATACTTCCATGGTAACGGAATCAACGGAAAATTGGGCCTGGCCGCTAGTATGCAATATAAAAACAATGTTTTTTAATTACATGCTTATCTAACCGACATTTCCACCAGGATAAAATAAATTCACACAACATCTCATACATTGACCTGACTCTGAGATAAGCACTTGTGGTACGGACATCAGACTGAGCAATCACCATTACAATACTTAAATACATATTCAACAGCCAGACATAGAACAAACACAGATATTTATTATATAAATATTTGTCCTGAGTGATCCTTGTCGAAAACGATCCTTCCGCGCACGTTCCGTAACTCTATCGCACAATACATCAATAGACATTTGCTAGTTGCGTTGTAATGCGTAAACGGTGCGCTCCTCGCGTCCTTCCATAAATCTAGACGTCTAGCTTTTACCCAGCCACTAAAACATAGCGTCGCATCCTAAATATCAGGACCGAATGACTATGAATTATCTAATGATTATTATAATTATTTTTGTCGCTGATGAAGTCAGCTGGAGAAGAGACCGTACGCTGTTCCCGGATAGTTGATCTCTGGTTTGACGATGCGAGTCAAAGTCACCGCTTTATTTAGCCTTAGATCAGAATCGGTATATCAGTCAGGTGTTATGTATATTGCTAATGGCTAATCATCATATCAGTAGAACCTAGACCGGTTGTAAGCCTGCATCCAGCGCAGTCCTATATTTGGCATTAGATCGTCTACATTGGCGTATCTGCGACGAGCCTGAGTTGACATACCTTGACTCATGCGATGACGCACTCACTCAAACAGTCAACAATGTATAACTTTTTCAATTGGTAGCTTAACATCTTGAGTTCGGCACTAGACCATCATGGGTGGGCACGACTGACCCGGCACCTCTTCTATATACGCATATTTTCGGTGGACATCCTAGGCTGCATTTGCAGAACTGGGCGATGGTAACCACGATTGCTCGCCGTGTAAGCGCCAGCAGTCACTAGCCATGACGCCTGACACTAGATCGATCCGTATTGTGTATCAGGTCCACAAGAGTGTCGACATATTTCGGTGTAATTTAAGTGAATTTGCAAGGGTCCTTTTCGTATCATTATAGCAGCTGTAAAAAGTGACTGCACCGAAAAGGAGAAATAAGCCTATAAGTTCCGCGCAAGCGTGGTGCCAATACTGTTGCATTTAAGCAGATAGATATACCACCACCTGTCGGTTCCGTTGCCTCAGTTTCCTCTTACAACACTTAGTACAGGGAGGTACTATTCTACTCTGCCAGTTTACTATTCTACCCTACGGCTCATGGTCACAATGCTAATGCTACAATAAAGAGAAATAAAGTAAAGTTCGAAATTACAAAGTGAATGTGTAATGGCCGTATTTTGACCACCAAGCGACCACTAATATAGTTTTATTAACACACTGATAAACTCCGCGGGCGCGACGGTGCGTTCACAGCGGCCTTCCTGCTTGATGGCGCGTGCCAGCGCGGCCGCCTCCTTGGGTTCGTGTAGCACCACCAGCAGTTGCTGTGTGCCCTGCTGTAGCGGCGCCTGCACTGCAACCATTAAACATTATTATTAATTTTCGATGACAAATTTAGTGCGTTTAGCAGACCTCATATGAAAAAGGCAACTCAAATTCCATAATATTTAGTCTATTATGGATACGGGAAAAAGACATACCTAACCCGTTACCTGGATAGCCTATTGACTTGGAAGATATATAAAGATCATATTAAGAAAATCCTCCTTGATAATTTCGCTACGCTACTATCTCGCAATGCAAGATATCCCTACTCCCTACTAATATTATAAATGCGAAAATAACTCTGTCTGTTTGTATATCTGTTACGCTTTCCCGCTTAAACCTCTCAACCGATTTTGATGAAATTTCGCACAAAAAATCTTTAGACCCTGAGAAAGAACATAGGCTATCTTTTAATTCTAAATAAGGGTTGTAAGGGGTCGAAAAGAGGGATGAAAAGTTGTATGTAAGTATCGCTATTTTTAAAGCAAGAAACTTGAAACTTATTTTTCAGGCCATTGATTCGATATAAATAAACATGACAATCAAAGTTTATATAAGTTAAGTAAGTAAAGATGGTATGGTACCCAAAAAAACTATTCCACGCGGACAAAGTCGCGGGCACAGCTAGTAATACATAAAAGTCATTTGTGCAACCTGAACTTCAAGTAATACAAAATAAATAATTCAGCATTCCATTAGCTTTACCTCACACCCATATCAGCATATACTACACAAATATCAACATATAAATATTTGCTCTGGGTGGGAATCGAATCTGTGGGAACGGTAGAGATCCTATCTTGTGCGCCAAAGCGACCAAGCGACCCTTGGCACACAAGATAGGATCACTACCATCCGCGCCATCGGGCCCGTCATATTTTATTCCCATATTCTTACGCGGCACCGTTGCTAGTTTTATGATACAAAGTCCTCGTTTGACATAGATTAATCAGTTTCCACTCAGGTCCCGTGAGCGTCGCGGGGCACGCGGGTATAAACGGGGTCAGGGTCGCTCATTAATGAGAAGCATCGCCCCCGCCTCCGGCGGTGCTTACGTCTGAGTAGTCCAGCATTTGGTTCTCTGATTAAAAACACATCATCATCATCATATCAGCCATTGTAAGACTGCTGCTTGCTGGACACAGGCCTCCCCAAAAAGGGGGATTTCGCCCATAATTGCCGCGCTGTGCAAGCGTTTTGGCAATCGCATTGCGTAGCTTTCGCGGCGAGGATGCTGCTGCCCATCTCCGCCCTGTGCATTTGAGTTACTCTAGTCCCGGTACCTCAGTTGCTTCTTATAGCACCTAGTACAGGGGGGTACTATTCCACTCTGTCGGCACCTCACGGCTCTTGAGGTCAAAGCACAAGTACTGTGTAAATAAACCCTGACTCAAGCTTCCAAAAAAAGAGAAACAAGAAAGAGAACAGAATCCACTTACCTTGGTGGCCCTGCATCATGGTGGCCATGAGGTCGTGGTCCTCGCGGTATTCCCGCTTCTCCCGCTGTTCAGTCTTAAGCTGCTGCATCTCCTGCATGTAGGTACCCGTGCCGCCGTATGCTATGTTGCCCATATTTACAGATGAACTGGATGCTGATATGGCTTGGTACTTCATTCCTGTGTTCACTGGGAGAAGGGTACTTTATTTAACTTCAACTTTTGACCAAGTCAGCCATCGTGAATTACACAGCTACGAACAGCTTTTAAGAATCAGTCGAATTTCTCAAACAAATAGTTTACTTAATTTTTAACCGACTCCAAAAAAGGATGAGTTTCTCAATTCGACGGATTTTTCTTTATTAACACATATTTTATTGTGATATAATAATATTTAAGTTAGGCAATATACGCATGAAAAATGGCATTTTATGTAATTATCGAAAATTGCCAAATATAGGACTCACAGTGAAAGCTGAATGACTCAAACTTGACTAAAGAAACAGAGATTATAATAACAAATCGAAACGCAAAAACACAAACTGGTCAGTCACAACACAAATATCAGTCGCGGAGTTATTTGGCGTCAAAGAACGTGTCACCTCTCTATCTCCATCACGAGTAGACGTTTTGGCCAAATGAAGTCCAGCATTAGGTTCTCTCAAAATATAACCTCTATATTTTCCCAAAAATTATTTCGTTCTTAAACAGTGTTTCCACATTAAGAGGAAATTCCCCTTTTAAGGGGAAGTAAGGGAAATTATATATAGATAGATCCTGAATTATTGCAGAAAATTTCGGAAGTAATGAGGGTTTTCGCGTACGAGAAATGATGGCTCTAGCTGCTAAGGGATTGGTGAACTTTGACAGTATCTATCAATGTTATGCCAAAAATATCCTTTTTTTAGGTGTAGTGTGTGGTGTCAAAACCTAAAACTATAGCGAAATAATTTTAGAGGGGAAAAAGTCCGAAGAATGGGAATTCTGGATTGAGGCGAGGGGGAAGAAAATCGTTTTAGTAGAAACACTGTTTTTTATATATTTTAAATAAGTACCCTTTTTCGCCGAATTACCGTCATATGCTATTGTACTATTTAGTTTTAAATTTTATTATGTTTACTTATATCTTCTCGTTGTACGTTTATTTAGAAGTATACATATATGTATTGTCTAATTTTTTAATAGGTGAATTAATATAATTTTTATGGGAAATCAATAAAGATCATCTCAGTCAAGTATCTCAAGCCATAAATGTCAAGATATGACAGGAGAAATATTTGATATTAAACTTTAAATTGGAGGAATAGAGTTTAACATTGTTTGCACAATTTTAATTTAATTGTATAGATTATCTTTTTGTGGATTTAGTCTCTGGGGCCCTTTGTACATCAACTACATTGATACTCCGGAACGGATAAATTATAAATTTAGAAGTACCAACAAAAGACAGGGAAGTTGTAAGTAGGAAAGCTTTTTGAAAATAAAATAATGATAATTTTACATAGGTATCGGAAGAAACGAACGAAGCCACGATGGGCTACATATTTGTTGCGTTACAGACACCCATTTTTTATCTATATTCGAATAATAAATCAGTTTCTCATCTCTTCCGTTACCTACCGTCATTATACGGTGAGATATTCAATACAGGCATTCAATAAATATTGATATATTTTTTATGGCTGATATGTGTATGTATATGTGAAGACGTGTGTTGCGCGCTGAATGCACTTGGCAGACTTCATCGGTGTCGAACTATTTTCCTTGTATTAATTAATAATTATGCTATATGTATTGTGATTTTATGCACGCATTATTGTATTCAAGCTTAAGTATCAGCTATTATCTTTTTTTGTATTCATGCAATTATCATATAATCATTATATAATCATTTTAGCAATAACGAATTTGGCCCAATGAATATAGGTTTCATTTTAAGTTGACTGTTGTTATTCTTTTTAATAAAATAAATAAATAGATATTGACCAAATTAGTTAAGTAAATTTTTAATTATTTAAGTAAGAGCTTGTTGTTCGCCATAAACGTTTTTCTTGTGAATTTGATTTCTTTTTGACATCTAATATCTAGTCACAGTGTTAGTTACCATACTGCTCCGAAACGGCGTGACCGATTCTGATGAAATTTTATATGAACATTCTGTAGGTCTGAAAATCGGCTACTATCTATTTTTAATACCCCTAAGTGATAAAAGTTATCAAACGCTAATTTTTTTTTAATTTTTATGGATTTCATGGTTTGGAACCCTAAATTTTCACCCTTCTATCACCAATCCCAATTGTTTAATAGTTGTTTTAATAGTTTTTAAGTTCAAAGTTTTAGAAAATTAATCATTTTATATCATTTATATGGCACAACAACGTTTGCCAGGACAGCTAGTAAAATATATATTAATAAAACTATGTATATTCTATAGTTGTAGAATAGATACATAGTTTTATTAATTAAACACAAAACTGAATAGTTACGATTAAATGAAAGCCTGCGAGCTCACCAGTATGCATGGGCGCGATCCCAGCCAACGCCACAGAGCCAGGCTGCGCGTTGCTAACAACCACCACGCTCTCAGCTTGTCTGAACTTGACCCCGTCCACGGACACTCCGCCCCCGCCGGGGGCGACCGCGAACTGAACCGCGCCCCCGCTAGTACCCCCTTGGTACCTCGTCTCTTGCACCACCCCCGGGTTCCCGTTGTTCTCATAGCCAAACTTCGCGGCGAATTGGTGGATGGTCGGTATCGCCGCCGCGGTGGGTATGTGCCCGGTGAACGGCGCGAAATTCATCTCCAGTTAGAACATCTGGAATAATAAAGGCACGTGGGCGACCGAGGTATGGGGTGCTAGAGTGGGAGGGGGCGCTACCCATGGCGCACTCGCTAGAAATGGGGGTGAGGATTTATTTTTCAAGATTTGAGAATGTGTTTTTGTTTACTCTTTAATAACACTAGACAATTTTGTATGTTCGTATATATTAAAATCGAAAAGATTTTTCTCATTAGTTATGATTTAAAATTACATACATAATTTCATTTAAATTGTAAAGATACATCAATGACGAGATCCATTATTGAATTGTGGCCGCAGCGGCCGTCGAAGTGTGCACCCAGCGAGCTGAGGGAGGGAAGTGAAGGGGTTCGCGTGAAGGACTACTATGCATTACGGACAGGTGGCATGCGGCGAGGGACTCCGTGAATCAAGGGTGCGTCGGCAGGGGCTAACTCAACCCCCGCCATTCTGCCTCACCCCAGCGTATTTCTAACGCTCTATTTTTACCGGCCCGCGCTCTCACACCATCGTCTCGGGGACGCTCGGATTAAGGTTTTCACTCGCGATTGCGAGTTGATATGGGTTTGTGCGTGGTCAGTTACCTGTTTTCCGGCGATGAGAAGGGTTTTCGTCGGATTTTAGTGTGTGGTCACAGGAGAAATAGGTTTGGCGGTTATGGCGGCGTGCGCGGCTGTGTGCGCGCGGTGGCACGCATGCGCGGACGGGTTGCGCCGAGGAGTGGGTACGGGGGCCCCGGACACTACACACGTGTGTAATCATTCTTTCACAACAGACTTTTGAAACTTTGTTGAGTGCATAGATCCGACTGACATGAATGAAGATTCTTAAAAACGTTTAGAGGCTACATATTTTTTTATTTACATTTTAACAATTAAATATTTTGTTTAGTTGGCTCTGTAGTATAATGATAAGAAAAACAATATAAAGTTTGAAAATGTCGACACTAATGTTAATAAAGTGAGATTTCTAATGTTAATAAAAGAGATTTTTTTTTTATTTAGCCTGAACTAATATTATGAAGAGAAATCGATTTTAACAGTTCTTCCACTATTAGAATCGAACGTTTTCAACGAATATTATATATTTAAAACTACCTAAATACTTCACTCGCATAAAACGCCACTTTACGCCAGTCCCTACAATTTAAGACATATTTTCATAATTTCTTCACGCTTAATACGATTCATCATCCCGTTTGATACGCCCGATCACAGCTGGGATAACGTAATTGACGTCGTGTTGGAAGAAGAAAAGAAGAACTCGAGATACTGCGGAGTTTTCCTGTTTATTCCTGCATTGACGACAATGTAGCACCCTACGAAATTCAATCAATTGAAGATCTTATTGAGTATGTGAACAACACACCAAACGAGGGAGTCAACTCCGGTTTTGTCAAACGCCCAGATATTATCACCTGTTAATGATATAAGACGTTATGTAGCTTCTTAAAATGCAAAAGTTAAATTATGTAGAAAATCTCTTAATTGCTAATGCAATAAAATCTTTCAGTCAAACCAAAATAAGTGATAGTTTGAAATAATATAATAATACACAATTCATAAATGTATAGTTTAATAACTATCCAACGTACCAAAATTACAACAAAATACATAATATGTAGTACGTTTTATTTTCCCTATCCCGCATAATACGCTTTCTCGCGGGTTTTACTGTATTTGTATGTATGTCACACATAATCTCAAAAACGTCAGTGCTGTTTTCAACTATTCTTGTACACACAGAATGCTACATTGTTAGCAAAGGACATAAGTTATATTTTATGTTCGTTTTCTTACAGGGACGCTAGTCGCTAAAAAGATCTAAGTCTTCCTTTGTACCTATGTATCGCTCCTTTAATATCGATATATAAATTTTAGCGACAATACTTACTAACATTATATACATGAGGTAGACCTCTTAAAGGTCACTTGTATTGGTACCTATCACCTATTTCTACCGCCAAATAGTGTTTGCTGTGTTTCGGTTTGAAGGGTGAGAGAGGCAGTGAAATTACTGGGTAAATGTGACATAATACCTTCAGTCCACAGGATTGGCGACACGCTTTTGATGTCATTGAGATGTCACTAGCGTCTATATCATGCAAATTTAAAAAAAAAACTACTACATTCTATTTCTAGGGATTTAGTGTAATATTTAGAGTGTGTGTATAGCCAACG
The DNA here is from genome assembly GCA_020976665.1 of Heortia vitessoides. Taxonomy (NCBI): domain Eukaryota; kingdom Metazoa; phylum Arthropoda; class Insecta; order Lepidoptera; family Crambidae; genus Heortia; species Heortia vitessoides. The sequence goes on from JACJUM010004390.1 coordinate 4,668,277, forward strand.
TAACTCCATTATAATGTCCCTTTCCCTCTATTCGTTGGGCTTATATTTATATTTTTATATACCGTCACACAATTTTTATTATAGTTTTAATATAATATATAAATTCGGGTCACGGTTAAGAAGTTCGTGCCGGAAGAACTTCTAAACTACAAAACTGATTTTAATAAACTTTAGCTTACTGTGTACAGTTTGATTCAACTTGACAGCCATGTGTACAAAATGATAGGACAACGTCCGACGGGTTAGCAAGTCGATTACCTAATACGAATAAAAACTACCACACGATAATTAAAACATTTTCTCTCTCCATATTATTAGTTACGATATTTATTTAATTTATAAATTGTGTTTAAATCATTAGGCTGAAATATTTTGTATGAGTAAGTACGAGTACATTACGTACATACGAAACCATGATAAAGATTTTACTTGAGGTAGACTTCATACAATAGGTCGCCTGCATTGGTACCTCACTCTCACCAGAGGCGGTCAAATTACTGGGTATTTTTATTACAGCTATTGGAAGTCCCCTGCTGGACATAGGCTTCCCCATGAAAGGGGGAATTTTGCCCATAATTGTCGCGCTGGGCAAGCGTGTTGGCAATCGCAGAGCGCAGCTTTCAAGATGGGGGTGCTGCTGCCAATCCCCAACCTATGCATTTGAGCTTCACAATTTCGAATTGATATACCGCCATCTGTCGGTTCTGATACCTCAGTCGCCTCTTACGACACCTGGTACAGAGGGTGGTACTCTACTCTGCCGGAACTGGGTAATGTGGCATAATATCCTTAAGTCACAAGGTTGGCAACGCGTTAGTGATATCCTTGTGATATTCGAGCGTCTATAGGCTTACTAACACTGTATGCTTGTTTTGAAGGAAAAAAATACTCGAGCCATAGTTAGGCTTACAAAGTTTTTATGTATTACATAAACATCAAAAGGGGAATAGGTTATTTTTGGTGGTTATATTACGAATACGAAACAACGTCAGCAATGTTCTTTTCGATTTGTTAATTGAATTAGAAGAATAGCCTGCACCAGGTGTGATAAGAGGCGACTGACGTACCGGAGCCGACAGATGGCGGTATATCCATCTGTCGGGCGGGGATGGGAAGCAGCATTCCCGTCAAGAAGCTACGCTCTGCAATTGCTATCTCAACGCTAAATGTCGAACAGTGGACGTCTAACCGCTGATATAATAATGATAATGGTATTCAAAATCATCTGGTGTCTGCATGCAAGATGGTTTTATAGACGCTTCCTTATTTGTAGAGACCTGTTGCAGGAGTTTATTTTTGGAATACAGTAGTATTCCGACTTACGCTAACCCAATTTGTTGGCCTCCCGCATCAGGTGTCTCATTTAGTCCTATTGGTATTTTGTTTTCGACAGGTTCCAGCGTGTTTTATGTGAATTTATTGCTAATATTAATATTCCCAAAATAATCTATAATATAATAATAATAATAAATTTAATTAAAAAACAATAACAAGCGAATTTAAATTGCAATTCTGAACCTTGCGTTATATAAAAACTGAGCTACAGGCCTCTACCCTATTGATATAGTACAATTTTATAACTAGGTAATACAAAAACAACAATCAAAATAACCAGAAATGTTTAAATGGCAAATAAGAATGTATAAAGCCGTCTTCAATGAAAAATATAGTATATGAGTAAGAAATATAGTCATCATTACGTAGCCATTGGAAGTCCACTGATGGCAATAGGCCTCCCCAAAAAAGGAGAAATTTTGCCCATAATTGCCCATAATTCGCTGGGTAAGCGTGTGGCTGATATAATAATGATGACTCTTGGTAAGTATTTATAATAAGGAAAGTTAATTCGCGATCAACTTACTAGAGTCCGGACCCTCCTATCGGTGGAATTACTGTAATTAAAGCCCTAATATTGCCCTATATTACAAGGATAAGTGTACCTAGAAAAGAAAAATGTTTTAAATGCAGGCGGATGTAGGTAGTTTCATTTGACAGTTTGACTGAATCTTTAAAACCAATAGGCTACTATTATGAAGTAATCTTTTGCATATCGGCGTATAAGAAATCTGTTTTTATAAAATTGTCTCTTCATTATTTTATTATAAGACCAGGTCGTCAAGCAAGCTCACTCGATCATCTGATACATACTGAACTAGTTAAAATTAATCCCATTAAATCACATTACCTTAATATTTCTGATACTGCGCTTCATATAGTAAAAGCTAGTCAATCTTCGAAAGTATGTTTTAAACTCGCTTTACATCACCCATCTATCACAATTCCCACGATTTACACTATTTTTATTTTTACGACTTGTAGAAGATAACAGAAAAGTAACCTCGCTGGTTTGTAGGTATATTCTGACAAGACAATTGATGAATTAAATTCAGGAACATAAATAAATATAACATTAATAAAATTACAAATTATGCAAATCCCCCTTTTTCTTATATCTTAAATTATAAATGGTATTTAAGACAATGGCCAAGAAATAATTTATGAAAAACAATGAATCGGCGTGAAACCTTTTTTTATTTATTTAGGCTTATATACTATTATCCTAAATAGCTTTCACCGCAGTTTTAAGTCACAAATTTTATTTAAATTATAAGCAATTTTTCTTTGTATTGTATATCCGATAATTAAACCAAGACAATATTTGGTATGGTACAAACATGGTATTGGCGCCTTTCTTGCGATTGTTTTGGGGCCTTAAGGGGTTTATGCCGTAAATATTCATTCCACATTCGGGTAATAAAACGCAATATCAAAAATCAATGAATTTATTTTCATTTCATTACTTTCCTCTTAATAAAGTAAAAGGTTTCATACAAAAGTCGGGCTTGATGCTAACCGTGCTACAATCCATAATTCTGGCCAATACTAATTATAAATAAAAATAGGTAAAAAAAAGTATTAGCTAATTGGTTAACGTCCTACAAAAAATAACAAATAAATAAAGTCCAGTATAATGGTTGCCCATATAAGATAATTAAAGAAGGTATGTATATACACAGCCACAAATCAATCTATGCAAAGTCTTTCAAAATCTCTCAATTGATTATGAACTCAACAAAAAATGATTGAGAAGATTGAACTGCAGCCGTGTGACCTGCAGTAGGGAGGGAGTCAGGTGTAATTGCCTAAGAATGTGATGACATCGTTACAAAAGGTATTTAAAACTTATATTACTAACTTAACTACACTTCGAGATAAATGTGAATCTAATAATAATAGAGAATAGAGCACCTTCTTGATTAATTTGAAATTCCGGACGCACACCATCGATAATACCGTTCACCAATCGCTCTTGTATACGTAAGTTTTTTTTAATAAATTATATTCACTGACGATACATGGTAACAATATTTTCAAAATAAAGTACAAATATCGCGATTACAACAGTTAATACCGATAGTAGCAGATATTGTTTAGACGTGCTAACAACTAAAACCACTAAACTAAGTACAAAAATATAATTCGAACAAATGATTACACCTACGTTAAAGCTGACATATTAAATTATTTGTGGTGGAAGGTTGGCTTACACTAATCAAATATTATACAACAGAGTGAGAACGACAGTGAGAATTTTATTGAAAGTAAATTAATTAAATGTAGTTTCTTATAAAATATATTTTATAAGGAAATATATTTTATTATGCATAGAATAAATTTAGCCAAAATTAAATGCTACAGCATTCATATGTCAGATGCAAACAGGAATTAATTTAGTTTTAATGATCTAAATTTTAATTTTGCTATGTATATCCCAATTGATCAACAGAAATATTTTAAGCTAAGCGTTCGTAAATAAGCGGAAGACTACACTTCATTCAGGATTTATTCAAAACATCCCAACGGCATTATTATCCCGTCAAAAACGTACCAAGATAGTTTATACAAAAAACGCAAATACACAGCAAACATTTTACAAGTTTCGTTCATATCTGGTAATGGTATAAATATCACAGGGTGAAATGATATTTACAATGTTATTTATTGTATAGAAAAGAGTCACCGTTTTTAGTATTTTACGCGAATTTACAATGAGTGATATGTACTTACTATTATTGTTCTAGTTAACTTAATCACTTATACTATCTACTTAATTACACTAATTTTTTTAAACAGATTTAATCCCACAATATGAAGGCATGCCGAGGCTCAAGGGAAAGCCTAATTGAAACAAATATACAATTAAATTTCTAATCATAAGCAGTTTTGAAGAAAATAACAGCACATCATAATTCGAGGAATATAGTAACTATTCATCATTTTTTAAACTTCGACTGTTTCAAAATTGTGTCGTTCTGATTTCAAAAACTTAAAAATAAAAGTGCAGCTTTAGAGCCGCATCATTTTGTGGAATTCATATATCCTCTCACGTTAACTTTATTCGTGATCAAATACACATTCAACGAAACAGTCATATTTGTTATAATAATAGTAGGTATCAATATTTGTTCTTACTTAAAATAAACACCTTACTTAACAATCAACTAATTGTAATTATAAAAAAGTAGAAATTTCGCTGTATACTAGGGTGACGGCACCAATTATGGTCATTTTTTTCGTAGATCGAATTTATTAACGGCAGACACACGGCAGCAAAATCGGCCATTTTGCTCTAAGATGGTTGCAAAGTGAAATGTCGTTGTGCGCGGTGGTCATAAAATAATTTTTATTGTTGGAATCGGTCCTAACCAAACAAACCTCCTTAAGGTGAGTATATATTTATGCATTGTGTTGTGCTGTAATGAGATTTGATATTATTTTTATTGAATAATATTATATTACAAGTAAATTGAGCCAAGTTAAATTTGTCCAACCACAGCAATATTTTTTTGTGGTGTTTGTTCATTACTGGATTCCATTTGTTGCACTTAACATTTGGGTTCAGTTGATTTTGTGCTTATTCTATATTTTCCAATTATGGACGATGTCCATAACTGGGCTCGTTGTTTTGTTTTAGATGGCACTAAAGGAAAATTACAACCCCGAACAAATGGGGAGAGCATTAGATGCTGTAAGGATGGGAGAAAATAATCACAGCTGCCCTCCGGTTTAGGGTTCCTCGAATAACCTTGCACAATAAGGTGACAGGCAAGTCCTGCAGTTTGTGCTATGGGGCCACAAACTATTCTCACGGCAGAGGAAGAGGCATTTTGGTAAAATGGTTGGTCGCAATGAGTGAAAAGCATACACAAATTATTGAAAAGGAAATGGACCCAAAGCAAATAGAATTCGTGAAATACTTGGAAGCTGTGATAGTCGCTGTTTATTTGAGACAAAAGTTAGACTTGTTCAACGCATTTTTTTTTCTGAATGAACCTATTGCTGGACTACTTAGACGTCAATTCCAGCGTCACCGAAAAAAGAGAGCGGGTTCGAAAAGGCGGAATGAAAACGGGCATCGGACCTCTCATAAATAAGAGGCGCGCAAATCCTGCGGCCGCAAATCTCGCAAGTTCTGAGCGGGACCGACGACGATCGCCCAAAGGCGCCTCTAGATGCTCGACCTAGGCTCGGGCTGCCAGCGTTGGGGTGACTTTTAATTATGAAATTCCGCAAAAGAGGACGGACAGAGTGAGTCCGTCAGCTCTAGGGCTGTGTGCAGTGTCAACGATCGCATTGTGCCAGTGGATCCACATTATATCTTAAAGACAGGACACCGTTGAGCAGAACAAACCAAGTGAATATGAATCGCTGTTTGTTATCTGGGCCAAAAACAAACAAACAAGAGTCGTTTAATAGTGGAAGGTCTACTCCTCAAATAGATTCAGTGGATAATAATCAGCTCTCCACATTAAAAGCTGCTCCAGATTATTATCAAGAGCAAGTGAAGTGCAACATCCAAATTCGACGGCGGATTCTCTGCTGTTGGAATCTCAGAAGACATCATCAACTGAACCATGCCGAGATTTTTAGCTTCACCTACAATATGTGTATTACCCGACCAAATAGAGGATCCGCAACTTGAGCAGAAAAACCAAATTAGTGTCGAAAATCAAGAATTATCCTGTAGCACGCCACCTACGCAGACCCAAACGTTCCCATTCAAAAAGCAAATACCGGAGTTTGTCCCAAGAACTAATAACACTGGAAGCCCATCAGTAACACCCGAAAGTGCGTCAGAAACTACAGTCAGTCCCTGTACCTAGCGTAACGCCTCGAAAACATCCTTTAGAAGCTGCTTAAGGTATAGTGGTGCCATCAACTTTTAAGAAACCTTTTTTGGCCCGAAGAACCGAAGGAAAAAAAAGGAATAGACAAACAGAATTTACAACAAGAAAGACAGCAAAAAAATATTAAAAAAATATATGCTAAATAAAAAGGAAAAAGTAAATCTAAACCGTAGTCTAAACATCGCGAGGACACTTCGTCTGCAGACACAGATGCAGAGTTTCTGTCTTCTTCATGCTGAAGGTGATGATAGTGTTTTAAGTAAATCTAATGAAAAAGCAAAATCTCAGGAGCCACAACCATCAAAAACGTGCGAAACCCTTTTTTCGAAGTACAAAATCTACTAAACGTCCTATGAACCTTTAAGCTCATAGGACGATGATTAGGACGATGATGATGACGATGATGAACCTTTAAGCAGCCTAACGGTAAATACAATCTCTGATCTGGTAGTTGCTAAAGGACAATTTGTCATAGTCTAGTATGAGGGAGAATATTTTCCTGGAAAAACTGAGGATGTCGACTTTAACCAGTATGATATTAGATATTATCATCTGGAAACTCTTTCAGGTGGTCTGATAAATCTGATAACATCTGGTACAATGCTGGAGATGTTGTGGACATTATAAATCCCCCTTTGCCTCTTAATAATCTAGGCTTTTACCAAATTAAAGAAATTGAAGTATTTGCCAAATATATATTACCTAGTTATCTAATTAATGTAGCTTCATATTGGATCTCAGTAAAATAAGTGTTACTGCGTGAAGTATTTGTAGAATTCTTAGTATTGAATTGTCTAAACCGATAAGTAAGCCTGTTAGATTCCTAGGTAATAAAAATGTTTTGATCGTTTTTATTCAGTTTTATTATAACTTTTGTTATGCTCTATTTTTCCTATAATTCAAATTAGTTAACTGATAGATCTATAAGAAATTACTATTGATTATAGATATAATTGTGAAAATGTGATACTAAATCCTGCTTTTGACATTGTCAAACGTCCGTAGGTACAATAGCATACTTAACAAGATTACTGTTGTACTAGGAGAAAAAGTCATATAGCGTTAATAAAAGTTGATTTGTGACATCACTTGTTTCATTTATGTGTCTATTACTGAATTTTTTTAATGTTCATCAATGTTGATTTCGCAAATTGCAATTTATATATTTTAAAGTAATTATATATTAAACATAGAGGATTTTTGTTTTTGTTTAAACGTCACCCTATTATACATATATACCATTATTAATACAAATAAGACTATATATTTCATACAGTAACTTATAATTGCATCAGCGCAATTTCTTTAAATACTTTATATCCTATACTTGTCATGATAATTTTTCATCAACATAGTCATACAGTGCATGATGTCATATTGCTGTTTCTGTTTAGAAAATAAGGGATAGTTTTTTAAAGGAAATACTGATTAAGGTATAAACTTCAGCGTCACTCGAACTTTATAAATTTACATAATCCTCTCTAAAAGTAATGCCCAATATAAATATATAAAAATGAACTAGATTCAGCGAAAAACAAGTCCACCTTGTGTTATGGCAAAAACAATGATTCTTAATTCAATTAATCGTCATAACATCAAATTGGAACAATGTTTAAAATTTAAAACGACACTTATTTACAACACCGTCATACCCTGTTATTCGTATTAAATAAACAAAAGCACGCACAATCTACGTGGGTTGCTTCATATAACCGATTATTTGTATATATTTCAAGGGAATACGCAAGTTGATTTGTGTTTTAAAAATCTCTCATATAATTAATCTAATTTCTATTAATTTAATATTCGAATTAAATTAATATTTTGACAAATTTTCAATTAATTATCTAATTGCTGCTCAATCAATGACAAACCGCAATGATTGAAGTTTGTCTAATATAGAGGATTGCGAGGTTTATCAGACCGAAAGACAAGGATGAATAGACATATGACGTCATCGCCGCCATAACTAAGTGTGTGACGCGCGCGAGTGAAATGGCGAGACATCTTTACATCAATCAAACTACATGCTCACCGCTATAAATATTAAAATGCCATACGTTGTCATAGTTTTGATGCTGACTTAACAAAAACAGTTTGTTTTTTTAAGAGTATTACAGAAATATTATAGTTATTGTGTAAAATACTGCAAAGATGATTATAATTAAACAGCTGCTTTTATGCGAACACTAGTAAAGGGTGTACAGTCATGTACAGTCACAATCACAAGTATAATAAATAAATAATAATAAACACTAGTACTTTGTCGCAATAACATTTACAATTAGTCGCAGTATTTATGGACTGCTTGTTCACTATGACAAGGTACTAAAGTTTGAATATATTTTTGATGCTGACCGTACGCTCTTTTCAAAAATAACTACATAATTTAAAAGCAACGGACGATCAAATTAGAACACTAATCAATATTTAAGATTCTATTTTTAAATACTGATTTCTTTTATGTAGTTATTCTTGTTTAAAAGCGGTATGTACACCGTAAGGAAATAGATATTTCTTTATATCACATAACAAAAAATATAGTCGGTTCGAGCGGGATAAACTGCAATATGCGCTATCAAGTTTTGTGCGTGAAGCAGTTTTCTGGTCCAAATACACATTACTGAACAATTTTTTTTCTAATTATCCTTTGTATTTATCATATATGATTTGATATTATACATATGAAGTGTATATGATCATCAGATGATTATCAGTTAAGTAGATTCTATATTGTATATTTTGATCATTCAGTGTGCATTTTTCACTTTGGCGAATTGTCATTGTGAAATAACTACAATCGATTGTATCATATTCTACAAACCAATTAAAAGGTCATTACAAAATCGATGGCTACAGGGATGTTACGTTCATAAAAAGATATAAGTATAACCCTGGTAATTACATGCATTGGACATTATCACGATAATTACAATAAATAAGATTTCATTACGTGTGAGTTTATCGTTTCGATATTTGTCAATTTCAAAAACGATCAAATATAACTTCAAAGTCTCAGTTAAAATGCTAACAATCGAACACGCTTTCATATCAATTTGTTTATCTTGAAAATATTAGCTTAATTAGAGTTCAGAAGCGACTTCAATTGACTTCAAACAATACAACAGAAAACGTGGAACGAAACGTCAAAAATTGTACAAACAATAAACATACAAACTACGCCAACAATTCCACTACAACTACCATGATAATTCCAATCACAACCGTCGACTTCGTCCCGTCTCCGCCGACTGCGGGTCGGGGCTCGGTCGGACTCACAGAGCGGGCGGGACCGGCGTCGGACAATCTAGAGGGGGGCAGGCGGGTGCGGGGGCGGCGCGCCGGCGCGGGGGCGGGGCCCGCGGCCGAGCCGGCGCCGGGCGGGCGCTCAGGCGCGTGGTCACGTGTGCTGCGCCAGCAGCGCGTCCAGCTGCGACTGCGTGTCGGAGTGCGCCTGCACCTGCGCGGCCGCCTGCGCTTGCGCCGCCGCCAGCGACGTCACCACGTGCTGCGGGATGTTGATCTGCACCGGCACCTGCATGTTCGAACTGGTCGGCACCTGCGGAGGTCGGCCGGTCATTAAACGTTCAATATATCTGATATTACAACACTCCGTAATTGAATTTTATAAAAATACATTTTTAAGTTTCTACTTCGTCCAAACTATGTAGATAATGAATAAATATAAATACACCAAATTAGGGTCATAACAAAACAACAATATATATATTTGTATGTATATATACATATACATATACAAATATATGTATATATATAGAAGAATGTACAGAAGAATGAAATGTATTAGGAGTGTATGGTTCTGATATGGGATCCGGAGGATCATGGAGTGAGAGATACTTTAAGGAAAGGTAAACAGAAAGGATAGTAATATTAGAAAATTTTAATAGTTGGGTTGGAGTTAAACATGGCCGGTATGAAAAAGTGATTGAAAAGTATGGTGATGATAGAATTAATGAGAATGACATTAACGTGTATGTTTAGATCACAGGTCTACAACAAAAATGCTGTCTGGATATTTCCAACTGATTTCTATGTATTTAGGTGTTCTGAAAACAAAAAAATACTCAAAAAAATCCAGAACATAAGATTTTTTTACAAAACGCAAAATTTTATTCCGAAAAATGGATTTTTTGGTCTTAAAAGGGATTATCTTGTAGTATAAATGATAGGTATAATTTTATTTTGATTACTATTTTAAAATGTTTACAGGACATAACTATCTACTTATTGCTTTCACATACCGTGAAAAGCAGTTTACTTCCTACTTTGCCCAAGAGGACGAGTTGGTTTATTACACCAATATTGAAGGTTTGATGAATACATTTAAGATCTCATACGACCCAGAAGAGTGGCGTATTTTTATAGATTCATCAAAAAGAAGCCTTAAAGCAGTTCTGTTTCACAGCGGCGGTTTCTATGCTTCCATTCCTGTCGGCCATTCCGTACACCTAAAAGAAACCTACAAGAACTTGGAATTGGTTATTTGTAAATTAAAATAAAAAGACCACGGTTGGCAAGTGTGCGGTGATTTCAAAATCTTGGACATGGCGCTCGGACAGCAATCTGGGTTTACCAAGTTCCCTGCTTTTTGTGTCTATGGGATAATAGAGACCGAACAAATCACTGGACTAAAAAGTATTGGCCTCCGAGGGAGCTTAAAGTTGGCGAAAATTATCCTGCATGAAACTTTGGTACCTCCTCATAAAGTTCTTTTACCACCGCTTCACATAAAGCTGGAATTGATGAAGCAATTTGTAAAGTCACTTCCAAGAGATGGAAATTGCTTCAAATACTTAATATCAAAGTTTCCTGGCCTCTCGGAGGCAAAGTTGAAGTAAGGTGTTTTCGTTGGCCCAGATATTAGACGGCTTATGGCTGATCCACTATTCGTCACAACCATGACGGATCCTCAAAGAGAAGGATGGATTCCCTTTAAGGAAGTCTCAACAAAATTTTTAGGCAATAACAAAGACCCTAACTACAAACACATCGTCAAAAGAATGTTAAAAGCATTTCAAGCTTTAGGTTGCTTAATGAGTTTAAAAATACATTTTCTTCATTACCATCTCGACTATTTTCCAGAAAATTTAGGAGACGTGAGTGAAGAGCATGGTGAACGATTTCACTAAGATATTAAGGAGATGGAAAAAAGATACCAGGGAAGATGGAGTGTCTCAATGATGGCAGACTACTGTTGGACGCTCCAAAGAGACCTTCCAGATGCTGTCCACAAGCGAAAATGTACCAAAAGGAGTCTAACTGGGAAAAAAAATGTGTTTAATGCTCACTAATTAATGTATTTAAGATGAGAAAATAAGTTTTTGAAATGCAATAAAAATTACTTGATTTAAAATTTATGAGAGAGGGGGGAGAGAGCAAGCAAAAAGTATGATAGACTTTGTGATAGCAGATGAAAGGCTCAAAGGGGAGGGAGGTTGTGGATGGCAGGGTGAGTATTGCCACAGACTACTTTCTTGTTTTGAGTCGTGTGAGTGGTCTATTTAAGCGCTGGCGAAGCGAGTGGAAAATTGCAAGAAGAAGAAATAAATGAAAAGGATATTTTGAAAGAAAAACTGAAATTCCTGGAACAGGACCATGAAGGTCTAATAGAATACGTATGGAAGGGTTTACTCCCTGATTCTATTGTAAATGCGGCAATGACTGTGTTGTGTTTCTAAGAGAAACAATCTTCAACAAATGAGGAATGCATGGTGTGATAAAGAAGTACGAATAGCAGTGTGTGAAAAGAAGAAGACCAGGCTGGACTGGTTATTTATCAGCGAAAGCTAACTATAGAATGAACGGTATAAATTATGTAAGCGGGAAAAGGAGATATATAAAGCGAGAAAAAGCGTGTGAAAGAAATAATAGCGCAAAACAAAGAAGTAATAAAAGATGAATTTGACAGGAGGTTATTAGAGAACATGTGGGTAAGATTGTGAAAGGTGAAGAGCGAACACTTAATCAATGGAAGAAATATTTTGAAAGCCTGTTTGAAAAAAAATGTGCAGGGAATGAGGAAGAAATACAGAGGAGAGGAGAGATAGATGATAGCAGCGAAATTAAGATTAGTATGGATGAGATTTTAAGTGCACTAAAAAGTATGAAAGCTGAATATGAATCAGCTGTACTACCTTTTTAACCTGTGGAGGACAGGCAAAGTACCAAATGATTGGTGCAAAGCTGTGATTGTCCCCCTGTACAAGGGTCGCAGCAAGACTGTAAAAAAATGTCAGCCTTCTCAGCGTCGTCGGCTAATTACATGCAAAGTTATAAGTAGAAGAGTTGTGAATGACACTGAACTAAAGATCTGGGATGTACAAGCTGGATTTAGAAAGGGAATTGGGTGAATGGATCAAGTTTTCTCTGCGTTGTATAGCCGAAAAGTGCCTTGCAAAACGTCAAAAGGTTTATTGCGCTTTTATTGACTTTGAAAAGGCTTATAGATATAGATGTGTGGAAGATTATGTCTGTATATGGGGTGAATGACTGTCAGATTCGGGTATTCCAATATCTTTACAAGGACTGTGCTGCTTGCGTTAGAATAAACGGTGACTACACTGAATGGTTTGACATCCATAGAAGTGTCAGACAGGGATATGTAGCATCTCCTTGGTTATTCAACTTATTTATTGACAACTGTCTGCTAATTTGTAAGCCACTAAATGTGGATTAAGCATGAATGGATTACTCATCAAATGTCTTCTTTACGCTGATGATCAAGTAGTGTTAGCATCATCAGCTGAAGAATTGCAAGAGATGGCAACGATTTTGCAAGATTCTTTTAAAAGGAAAGGTATAAAAGTAAATATAAGTAAGACAAAAGTGATGATGAGAAGTGTTATGTTACAGTTTGGGTTTTTAGTAGCTTATCCATACATTGGGATACAAAGTAAAGAGATTTATAGGAGAGTAGAATAAAGGTTCACGACGCATTCCAAAAAACAAAGAAAATGTCCTTTAAACCTTCGTTGTTTATGTTATTATTACGTAAGGACATTCATGTATTTATTTGGAGACAGCATTGAGTAATCATGTAAGAACTTACATGTATGGTGATCTCAGGCAGGATGGAGCCGGCGGGCGCGTTGGCGGCGGCGGCGGCAGGCGCGGTGGCGGCCGCGGGCTTGTCGGGGTCGTGGTTGGCCTCGTCGCGGGCGCGCTTGCTTTCATGAGACCGCGTGTGCTTACGTAGGTGGTCCTTGCGGTAGAAACCTAGCAAAATACAATTTTTCATTTGTGGGTTCATATTATTAACAAAAGAATTTGTTCGTTTCTACAAGAAAATAGATACACAAAATGAATTGGCTTTTTTTTAGAATAACTGAATACAAACTAATATATATTCCTCGTTTTCGTCATGCCTGTAATATAGGAATTATACGTCAAGTATTTAATGTCCAAACGTATAATGTGCCCGTGTTACCACACGAATAGACTATAGTATCGGCAGAGAAGAATAGTACCACCCCTTGTAACAAGTGTAGGAATAACGACTGAGGTACCGAAATCGACAGACGATGGTATATGCACTCGAAACGGCGTAGCTCAAATACAACAAGGCATGATGGACAGCAGCTTTCATCAAAAAGCTACGTTCTGCGATTGTCGCCGAAATCGCCCAGCGCGGCATTTATGAGCAACATTTCTCTTTTCTCAGGGAGGTTTATACTTTTTTTGTTCGAGTGGAATTTGCTCATAATCTCCGCGCTAGGCAAGCGTGGTGGCAATCGCAGAGAGAAAACGGGAATGCTGCCCATTTCCGCCTTGTTGATTTCCAGTTACACTGTTACGAGTAGATATACCCCCATCTGTCGGTTCTGGGTCCTGAGTCGCCTATTCTGACACCCGGGAGGCGGTACTATTCCACTCCGCTGGGACCCCGCGGCAAGATGACGCTGTAATAATGTATTTTTCTTGGACAACGGTCTATTCCTAAATAAATGAAAAAAGAATGAAGCACAAAAGCTGGTAACTGACCCTTCCCGCACTCGGGGCACATCTCTGTCTTGACACCCGAGTGTATGACGGTGTGCAGGTTGAGGTGTTCGCGCCGCTTGAACCCCTTGCGGCACACGGCGCATACGTAGGGCCGCTCAGGGTTGTGGCCCAGCTTGTGCCGCTCCAGGTGCTCCTTGCGCTTAAGCCTGCGGACAGACAGTCACTCGTTATGGGCTAATTCCCCCTTAATTATATATACTCTATATATTAAGATCTTTTTCTTTCTATCTATCTTATTGAAACCTTTTAGTTTATTCACTCTTTATTATCATTATCATAGCAGCCGTAAAATGTCCACAGCTGGACATAGGCCTCCCCAAAGAAGGGGGAATTAGCCCGTAATTGCCGCGCTGGGCAAGCGTGGCGGCAATGTCAAAGCGTAGCTTTGGGACGGGAATACTGCTGTCCATTTCCGTTGCATTTAGCTACACTGCTTCGGCTGTCGGTTTTGGTACCCTAGTCGCCTCTTATTCTTACCTGGTTTACGTCAATTTCTAGCGGTATAAATAGATAAGAAATTAGAAAGACCTTTGTACGGTCTGCGAAAGAAAAACAAACTCACCCGGCGCCACAGATGCCGCAGATGAACCGCCGCTCGATCTTGTGCACGATGAGATGCATCTCCAGCTGCTCCTTCTCCGGGTACGCCATCTGACACTCCGGGCAGCAGAAGATGGACGTGCCGTCCGCCGCGGTAGCGATCACAACCTGGCCGGGCTTGGGCCGCGCCGGCCGCGGCGGCTTCTTCTTGTACTTCTTGGTCTTCTTACCCTGGGTGATGCGGAGGGTGCCGTCTGGGTGCAACCAGAACAGCATTCGTCATATATACGCACATACATACTATATACCATAGACACTATCTGTATATACATAACATACGTGTGTATCACTTTGAGAGGTTTTATGGACAGAAAACGCCGACTTATATATAAGATAATATTATTTTACTAGAAAAAAATCAATTTGTCTCAATTGTAAGACGGGACTTGAACCTTCATCTTTCCCACACCGGGGAACTGCAACACCGTTGTGCTACCGAGATCTTAGCGGACATGGCTATTGTCTGACACCAAAGACTAGTTAATTTTTCTCTAGTAAATGACTCTGAACACAATGTTTTTTTGAAAAATTTGCCCATAATTGACACGCTGGGCAAGCGTGTTGGCATTCGCAGAGTGCGGCTTTCGCTACGGGGGTGCTGCTGCTTATTTTTAAATTATTCCTAATCATGTGTGGGCTCGCCGTAATAACCGATCGGTCGTTGTAAACGATGTTATAATCGGTTTTGACTGTATTTACAAATATTAACAATAGAAGTGGTCTTATTTAAAATATACAAATCAAAGTAAACATCACGATAAAATTATTTATTAAAATTGTCGGGCATAAACATAAGACATTATGAATAAGATAAATCATAAGATATTATGAATATATGATAAATGCCATAAAAAAATATAAAAAACCGTTGAGTTTGACAGCTGTAATGACAATCAAGCTATATTTATAGGACTATAGAGGCGTAGTCCGCAACGTACTGGAAGAAATGAATATTTAAATCTTAGAATAACAAGAGATCAAAAAAGGAGGATGTTTACATCTTCCTATTAAGATCTATGTCCGGGTTGAAACCTAGTATATACCTTTCGCCGCCCTGACCTCCAATAGCGGTTGCCCCGTCATGAAAGCTTATAAAACAAAACGAATTTTAATTTTTCTATGTCATTCAAATCATTTAATATGACATATCTATTGAATAAATATTTCATATGTTAATTCAATAAATGTGACACTGAAAGTTAAATTTATTTTGTAAATTAAAAATGACTCGAATTACCGTCGAAATTCAGGGATAAAATACAGCTTATATAATTTGATGATAATGTAACTTTCCTTTCATCACCATCATTACGGCCATTGGAAGTCCCCTGCTGGACATTGGCCTCCCCAAGAAAGGGGAAATTTTGTCCATAATTGCCGCGCTGTGCATTTGAGCTACATTGTTTCGGATGGAGATACCGCCAATGAAATGTAAGTACATATCGACTCTAAAACTATCAATATATGCCTCAATCACTAAAAAAAATAGTGTTAAATAAGGTTAACAATCTAAATGCAAGATCAAATTTTTACTGAAAAATCAATGTAAACTTCTAGTTCGGGCCGAGGGGTAAAGGCGGAGTAGAATAGTATCTCCCGCTGTACCATCCGCAGCTGCATCCTCGCCACGAAGTTGTGCTCTACGATTGCCACCACGCTTGCCCAGCGCGGGAATCATGGGCAAAATGCCCCCTACCTTGGGGAGGCCTATGTCCAACAGTGGACTTTCTATGACTGATAAGACGATGATGAAACTTCGCGTGGGAGTTGAACTCATGACCGTTGGGTAACAAGTCCAATACTCTGACCGCTGAACCAAATAAATGATGAGTGGAAATTTATGTTATAATTACATATACTTTGTTTGTACCTTCGTTTAGCATAAGATGTTCCTCCTTCACCAGGAAAGCTGATTGGTAGAGAATCAAGAATGATAGTTACTAGTTATTGTTATTATTATTCTGGTTTGATACTTGTTATGTATATAATGGAGATATAGGCGTTATTTTAAAGCGAAGAATGCAAAATAATTACATTTATAAATATGAATAGTTATGAAACTTTGAAACATTTTTAACATTTTAATAATACTTTCTAGTCCATTTTATATTATCGAAGCACAAATCATAATATCTCTATTTTTGTGCAACATACAGAATATAATGATTACTATCAACAATAAATACTTTCTAAAGTATCTTTAAAAACTAAACCCAAGCAAAAAGAGAATTTGGCACCAATTCGTGAACTACTCACCTTCTCCGAGGACAGCTTCCGTGATGGAGACGTCCTTGCGGTCCTCGTCCATGGGCTCGTTTTCGAACTGCACCTCGACCTCCAGCGGTTCCTGCTTGCGCACGTCGGCCGGGTTGAGACGCAGAAACTGTTGCAGCGACACTGGCAATGCCTGCGCTTGCTGCAAAATACCGCGTATATTAAATAAATCTATTTGTTAAAAAAACCGCATCAGAATCTGTTGCGTAAGATCTAAGCATACATAGGGACAGACACAGGAAAGCGATTTTTTACTATTAAGTGATAGCCAAAATAATTGTCGAAAAGATTATCCCTTAAATGTCCAAGGATTTTGTATTTTACTAGAAAATATCAACTTAAATATAATTTTCTAATATAGCTCTAATTAGATAATTATTTACCTACAACATTGAAGACCACTTAAAGTACACTAGGAAAAATTATGCTTTCAAAGTGCCCAAGGATTTTATCAAATATTGAGGTATAGGCTCAATATTTTGCCTTTTTTAGTCATTGTCAAAATACATGATGTCTTCCTTAACAACACCTGTATATGAGAGCAAAAGTCATTTTAATTACAGTAGACCCCGTTTAAGACTATCACGCTTAATACGATTTCTGACCACTTTACGCCAGTCCCTACAATTTACGACATAATTTCATACCTTTCTTTACGCTTAATACGATTCATCATCCCGTTTAATACGCCCGATCACAGCTGGGATAACGTAATCGACGTCGTGAATTTGAACAACACACCAAACGAGGCCCTATGTGTTAATAATGAAGACGAATGAGTCAACCCAGGTTTTGTCAAACGCCCAGGCATTATCAGCTGTTAATGATTAAGACGTTATGTAGCTTCTTTGGATCAAAGCGACGACGCACTGCAAAAGTCAATTATGTTGAAAATCTATTAATTGCTAATGCATCAAAATCTTTAAGTCAAACCAAAATAAGTGATTATTTTAAATAATATAATTATAATTACACTACGCATTTTGGTACGTTGTTGATACCTATCCAACGTACTAAAATTATAACAAAATACATAATAATATGTATTGTATTTTCCCGCATAATACGCTGTACGTATGTTATGAACAAAATAGTTAACTTTGGTGTTTTCTTAAATTAAGCCTATAAATATGAATGATTATTTAATTAAACTATTCTTCTTATTTTGAAAGTAATTGTACAGATTAACATAGATATACAGTGCAAGTGGCGTACCTGTGGCGGTAGTGTATTGAGGTACTTAATGATGTTCTGGTGGCTGGCGCTACTCAAGCCCGCCAGCGCTTCCGCCTCTGTACTCTGGTAACTTTCCTGTACAACAATGGATACATATACAGTCATTCGAGTCGAAACCGAATATATTGTCATTGAAGGGACCGCATATTTCCGACGATATATCCGACAGTAGTTATAAGCAATACATAGCAAAGTAGTTAATTTACGTATATATATATATATATATTTAATATAGAATAAAACATTGTTTTCAAATGAAATGTCATAAAAAGAAATAAAACTGTTTATTAAGAAATAAATGGAACTTATAAATCGAGTTGTCACAAACGCAGTCAGTTAGCGCACTTATTAATACATATGCTAGGCTCCTTGGGTTGTCGACGCGCAGCCGCTAGGCTGCGCGGAGGCGACCTCGGCGCTTAGCGCCCTTGTCGCAGTATCCAACGCCACCGATTAATATCGGTGGGTCATAGGGTTGCGGTGAAAAGCATTTTTCGCTTCCATCCGCTTTTTCTTAGCATTCCTTACGAATGTTTATTTTGGGTTTGGTAGGTGTCTTGAGTTTTTGCGGCGAGAAACATTTCGCTTCCACCCGCTTTTTCCTTAACATTTCTTGCAAATGCTTGTTTAGGTGTTTTGAAATACGAGATGCGTAATACATTAAAGAATTGATGTATTGTTTTGTTTACGTTGGCTTCATTTCTTTTATGTAGGTGGCTTGCTGTATTTGTTTTGTTTACATCGGCTTCTTTGGCGCGTTTATTGCGCCATTGGTTTGTAGCAGCTGCACTACACCGTCGAGGATGATAGGTACGGCGTTTTCACCGGACCTAATGGCCCCGAGTACATCCTGTAGGACGCAGATGGCTCGCTCAGTGTCCAGGAGCCGGCTCTGGGTTGAGCGCGGCGTTGGCTTCGGTTTCGGTTCCTGTTGCGGCGTTGGGGCGGCAACTGTTTCTAGGTATTATTGATTCGCGGGGGCTTTTTTCTTGCTTTTGCGTTTACGACGGGGAATTTTCACCCCGTCGTTGGACTCGGCCATGAGATGTGGCGTTGTTGGTTGTGCTGGTACGCTGTTAGCGCGTACCAAAGGCCGCCCGGCCAGTGCTGTTGTGCCGGCCCTTTTTATCTTGGCTTCCTGCTGGAAGACCGGGCAGCTCACCGAATTTGCTGGGTGCGGTCCCCCACAGTTCGCACATGTAGGGGGTTCCTCGCGAGGGCGGGGGCAATCAGTGGCGGCGTGTGCTTCCCCGCATCTCACACACGCTTGTTTTCTGTGGCAGCCATGTGATGAGTGCCTAAATTGTTGGCACCTGCGGCATTGGGCAGGTCCTTTCTTTCCTCGCCAAGCCTCGATCCTAACCCCGGGCATGCATAGAAGCTCGGTGATACCGTAGATCGCGGGGATGAGGTTTGGTGTGTGCTGCATTTGGGCGAAGTGAATGCAGCCCGGCCTGCCTTGTCGTGCTCGTATCTGAAGCACGAACTCGGGTATGAAGCCCAGGGATCGGAGTTCCTCTTCAATCTCACTTGGTTCAGTCTCCAGTGGGAGGCCTCTGATACAGAACTTGGCGCTCTTCTCAGCGGGCAGGGAGTAGCTGAACCAGGAGAGGTTCTCTTCCTTTTCCAGGTTCGCGAGGTACCGCTGCACCACCCGGTACTCTGCCTCCGTGGTTGGTGTGAACCGCACTCTCTTGCCATACGGTCTGGCATTTGGAGCATGTCCCAGAGCCTGCTTCAACGCCTTGAATTGGTGAGTCCAGTCGGGCATTTTTTCCACTACAAGGGCCGGGTATCTGGGCCGTTTAGTTCCGGCGTCGATCTTCGGTTGGGAGTCGGTGCTGGCGCTGGTGCTTGCGGTAACATGGGCATCCGCTTTGGCTTTAGCTCCGACGGCATTGGGTTGAGATTGGGTCGGTCTGGTTGGCTTCTTCACTACCACGTCGCTGATGATTTGGACCTTGTGCTTAGCCGCACTAGTTGCGGTCCACCTGTCAGTCGTGGTCGCGGTTTTTGCTTGAAGCATCGCGGATGCCGCTGTAGCATATGAGCGGGCGGCGATGTTCCTAGGGGCGGCTGCGGGTGTTGGTCGGGGCGCTGCTGGTCTGGGCACCGGCGTGGGAGCGGGTGCGCGCGGAATGTTGTCTGCACGGGAAAGGGCGGATGTGGTTGCTTGAGGCTGGAAGGGAGGGCGGGTTGCGATGTACCCCGCCACATCTTCGAACTGCGGGTACACCGCCGCACGCAGCTTATTCAGGGATAGCACTTGAATGTCGCTGTCTTCTCTTTCTTCTGATGTGTTGAGACCCTCTCTTCGCTTCCGAGGGTCTCGATTGGGCTTCGATTTGGGCTTAACTCCGAATTCCCTCAGGAACTCGGCCGCCGCGAGCATCTGAGGGGTGGGGGGCCTCCGTGGTTGGGCACGGAGTCGGGGGGGGAGGCGTATCTTCCCAGTGTCCTTGGTCTTGGTAGGCTTTTTTGGTGTCGATGTCGATAACAGTGGAGGCGAGGGTGGGCGTTCTGTCTCCACTCTGCCGCTGGCGCTTCGGGAGCGGCGCGCCGTTTCAGAGGGTGACGTCACTGGCACCGTTTTCTTGGGCCTGTCCTCTTCGGAGTTGCCGGTCAAGGGGCGATTCACCCCGCGTAGGGGGGGGACGTAAAGCGGGATGTTGGCAGCGATTTCGAACATGGTCTCGTCTATTTCCAGCTTCTCGTTCGAGATGCCCAGTTCGTATTCTCGCAGGCGGCAGTAGGAGGCCATCCATCGGAGTAGCCCGTCCGATAGGGAGCGGGAAGCCTGCAGTCTCTGGACCAGGATCATGTCCCAGTACCAGGCGCTTGCTGGTGATAGTGGTCCTTTAAGGGAGATGGGTGCTTTTTGATTAAGTGGTGTCTTATACCCACTTGGCGGGTTTGAGTCCGTCAAACACGGCGAAGGGGGCGCGGAAGGCGCCGGCGGGGGGCCGCCCTGGCAATAAAAATCGGCCCCGCCATGGGGCAGATCAATTATCACCGGACTGTCCACAGCCCGCGCCAGCCGCGCGTCCTCCGACGAGGACGGCAGACTTGCTGTCTTGCTCACTTCTTCGGTATCCATGACTATTTTTGTCCGTGGGTATTTGGACAAAAAATAGTCATGGAAATATTCCGGGCTTCTGACGCGGCGACTCGCTGCACACTCCTTGCGCGGATACCCCGATCTGGTTTCTTCGCCGTCCAATTGTCCGGGTGCGATTCCACCGCCTTTTCAACAAAAGGGGTGGAATTCGCTGAATGATGTGTGTTGGGTTTGCGTGGCTTTTACTGTTTAGAGAGTCGGGCGCGTTGGCGAGTCGGACTGTTCACATATGCTAAACAAATGTCCGGGAAGAGGTTCGAATAAGGTGGCAGAAAGAGCGTAGGTAATAATACGCCTAAATATTACTTTAATGCTTAGTTAATAGGATCTAAGAACGTTCGTATTGTTTTTTTTGGTGGAACTAAATGCAGTTGGACGTAATTGTCGATGAATATCAATATCGTTATAAGCGACATGTCGCTATATCCGATGTTGTTATAGCCGGTATGTTTGCTAAACAGTTTACTACAGACTCGGCCAGGACCTTACAATCTGGTCGTAATAACCGATCGGTCGTTGTAGACGATGTTATAATCAGTTTTGACTGTATTTACAAATTATATCAATAGAAGTCTTATTTAAAATATACAAATCGAAGTAAATATCACGATAAAATTATTTATTAAATTGCCGGGCATAATGGCGCAGATGGTAGTCAGATCCGATCTCATACGATAGGGTTCGTGGGTTCGATACCAACCCAAAACAAATATTTATATGATAAATATTTATATTATTCTGTGTCTGGGTGTTATTTAATATGTTTGTCTGAAAGCGGTAATATAGGTGGTTCAAGTTACTTATCTCGCACTCAGGCCAATGTATAAGATATGTTAATTTAATAAATTTGGATTCTATGGAGTTAAAATATTTAAAAAATCAGAAACAAAAATAAATATGCTTGTACAAAAATTACTTTTTTTCGGCAAATGGTGAAATACTACAGAAATTTAATCGATTTATAATATGAGCCAAAAGGATTGCTGATTTATTCAAAAATAATTATTTTAACTTGGAGTTATACTCGAAGTAGAGTATGGCACTAAGACGTTGTATAAGTAATAAGTTAAAAAATATAAATTACTCATCGATTACACATATATTCAAAAATGTATGTTCAAAAGTTGCCAAAGATCACAAATGTATCCTCATTTTTATTTATAGTTTTCATCATATTCCTAATATGTTGTATTTCAGTTTTACCGTTTCGCATATTAATTTGAAATTACCATCTAAAGTTTCTTTCGTATCTTTTCTTGGAATAATATCAGGCCATACTTTATAAGTTAGTTACCACTCAGAAAGAAGAAGTATTAAACGTGATTCATATTGTATTTTAAAATAGAAGTATTCAATAGATTAATATATAAATAATAATTTTACAAACGTCAACACTATTTTTGTCACTCAGATATACGTAACATTTTCAAAAATCGTTTTCACATCGGCATTTTTTCGGCATTTATGAATACTAAATCTTTATAATAATTATCAAATATTTATAAGAATAAAGAAAACCTTCGTAGGAATATGTAGTCTAAAAAACGGTCATAAAACACCAAATTTTGTACCAGTACAGCATTTTTGACAGGGCACACCAAATCTTGGTTCGTACAGGCGACTGTAACTATAACCTTTACATATAGCTTGATTGGAATAACAGGTGTCAAACTAACGTGATTTTAAATTATATCAATGGTTTTTGGTCTTAACTTCCGATCGACTTTGTCTATATCTATATAAAGAGAAGCTGACTGACGGAGTGACATATCAACGCAAGTCCTACACGAAAAGGGTTAGAATCGTGAAAATTTGCTTAAAAAGAGTTCCTTTTTTAACGTAGGGGAACACTAAGAAATGATTCTTGAAAATTCACCCCTTAAAGGAGTAAAACGGAAGTGCATAGTTAATATGAAACGTTGTTGTTTTCAAGGTTATTCGAATAAAATTCAGCATAAATATATCTAAGAAGTCATAAAAACGTGTAAAATATTTTTTTATTCATCAGAGATTTGATTCATCAGTAGTATTAATGTAATAAAATTTCCTTCATATTTCTGAATAAAAATTGTTCTATTACTTTTGACGATTCGAAAGTGCTTGTGATGGGCCTACTTAAATAAATAATATTTTTATTTGTTGCTAAGTAACACAATGCCAATATAGTTAACAGGTTCGACGCTACTGCATTGACACCTGTCATTCTAAACAAGATATATTTAAAAGGAGTTTAAAAAAATAAAAAGTGTCTACTGACATCGTCGTTCTCGTCGTACTCCTGCTTGATGACGATGTTGAGCCCGTTGTTGTTGTCAGTGCTGGTGTTGTTGTTGACCACCTTCTGCTCCTCGGGGCTGTTGATGATGATCTGCTGGCTCGGCGTGATGAACAACTGGAGACACCAATGTGTGGGGTGAGCTACTTATCATTTTAATAATAATAATAAAATAAATACGCCACACCACACCTTATACGTTGACCTGACTCCGAGATAAATAGTTTATAGAACTTGAGTTACGGACGTCAGACAACAGAGGATTCACAAATATAATACAAAGATACACATAAATAACACCCAGACACAACAAATATAATACTTAGATACATGATTAATATTTGTTCAAATGCAAATATAACATTTAGATACATATAAATAACATCCAGACATTACAAATATAATACTATTAAAACATATAAATAATACCCAGACCCATAACAAGTACAATTATAATATCTAGTCACAAATAAATAATACAGAACAAATACAAATATTCATAATGTAAATATTTGCTCTGGGTGGGGATTGAACCCATGACCTTTCGCGCACAAGACAGTACAAATACATATTTTTAGATATTATTCTATTTCATACACAAAAATCATACAATATTATTATAACAGGTTAGCGTCACGTACAATGTCCATACATAGACGAGTTTTTCATACATTGCAGGTAGATATGTTATCCAGTTTCACTACATTTAATGAGTAAAATGTTAGAATTACATTGAAACGCTTATCAAGATTGTTTTTTGATATTGAAAAACCAGAAAAAGAAATCGTTCATAGCTACCAGAAAATAGCAACAACAATACCAACAAACAGATAAATAATAAATAATTTTGTGCACAGTTCGAATACTCATATAGCGACATGTGATAATCAAAGAAACAATAAGTTAATAAAAAAAATTTCGGACGAACTTAATGCTTGTTTACTCATATATCAATTCCAGCGCAACCGTGAGAGGGCGAAGTCGCTCGAAAGTGAACCTGTACCCGTATTCTCCTGCGTGCCCCGCAGCGACGATCGCACGGATGGCTACGGTCGCTTCCGCAAGGTGAGCGGGATAGTATATAGATTAAATATATATCAAAATGCGAAAATCTACTAATAAATAAACTAAGAGTAATAAATATACATATCGTCGCTAAGTTCTAACACCGCGTATGTCAAAGTTGGCAGCTTAATAATAAAGCCCAATGATAACACGATATTACATTTCTAACGGTGCAGTAAACGTTTTATACCGTGTATTGTTTAAACAAAATCTATTTTGCAACAACTAAACGCACAAGCAATTAGTTTTAATATGATTTTATGAAACATGAGCAATGTTTTCCCAACTGTACAAAGAGTCAACATTTTGACTTACGGTGTGTTAGAACTTAAACGACGATATGCACATTTCCATACTAACATAGCGAAATGCAAAAATCTGTTTGTTCCGCTTGAACAGCATTACTAATTTTAAATTTGTCATGTAAACAACTACAATTTTAGGGAATACTTTAATCCCGGAAACGTTCCCCCGGAACACGATATAAAGTAAAGCTCAAGCGGACAAGTCAAAAGGAAAGATAATAAATAGTACCTGGTGCTGGGGAATTTGTTCCTTGGAGTCCTGCTGAGGCAGCAGCATGTCGGGCGCCAGCGACACCACCTGCACGCCTGCACACACCACATCAGATGTTATTTATACTTTTGAATTTATAATCAGTTTTCAACACCTGCTGCCGTTTTAGCCTGTTAGTGTATTTATTTGCGTTTTTTGTTTTTTATTTTTGTAATTAGCTTAGAGGTATCTTAATTTTTAGAGTTGATAAATAAATTATTTATATAACACTTCAACTTCCACTGCATTGAGATTTTTTTTATATAACCAGGTCAACAAACAAACGATCAGCATATTGACGCTTGTATCATCACAAGGATATCACTAGCGCGTTGCCAACCTTGTGAGTTGAAGATATTATGTCACATTAGCCAGTCATTTCACTCCCTTTAACTCGAACACAACAATGCGAACACTGCTATTTGCTGGTAGATATCGGTGTGAGGATTTTTTTCTTATAGTTTCCTTGCTGGTGGCTCGTGTAATGAACCTGCATTAAACTTAGTTTTAAGACCCGCCTGGTGCCGGCAGATTAGTATAAGGTAGGCCTAATTAAAATGTTAGATAACAATAATAATACATTCCCACAAAATCTCATACATTGATCAGACTCTGTGGTAAAGCGCTTAAAGCATTTGTGTTACGGACGCCAGACAACCGAGGAATCACAAATATACTACTTAAATACATATATTTAACACCCAGACACAGAACAAACACAAATATCATCATATAAATATTTGCTCTGGGTGGGAATCGAGCCCACGACCCCTGGCGCACAAGATAGGATCACTACCATCTGCGCCATAGAGTGTCTCTTAAGGTCCCGTCAGGTCATCAGGGTCACCAGTATTATGAATAGAATATAATTTACTACTTCATATTTCCGAATAAAAATTATTTTATTTATTATTTTTGACGATTCGAAAGTGGTTGTAATGGGCCTATTTGAATAAAGAATATTTTGATTTGATTTGTACAATCGCAGAAAATTTTGTATAATTATATATAACGAAGTGAGTGGTACCGCTTTATTTTCAGAAAATTACACGACGGAAAAGCGATTAAATTTATAGTCCAAGTGTGTACGGCACCTTTCGTGTCGTGTAGAAAAATAATGTTTTCATATCAATTACATCAATCATCAACATTTCCGACACTATTAAAAAAATTATGAGAATAAAAATAATAATGTGAGTGTATACATTTATTATTTTTAGTCACAGATTCATATTATTTATGTAGGTATTTATCCTAGCGCTCATGTCTAAATTGTGCCTGTTTATTTATGAACGTTAATCACATAGTACGCCGGTGCCGGACGCGCGCTCCGTGATCTCTTTCTCGACGCAGAATATCAGTGGTCTACTTCCAGAAACACTGTGACACATGAACGATTGGTCTCACTGCGACACAAATTTCCTTCTATTTAGTGCTATTGTGTTTTCGCAGTGAGGTACCGGCAGAGTAAAATAGTACCTCCATCTGTACCTAGAGTTGCGAGAGGCGAGGGATACCTTAAGGGGGTCCGTTCCGATAGGAACGTATAGATGGTATATCCATAAAATAAACTACAGGGTGCGTGGGTAGCAGCATCCTTGTCGCGAAGCTGCGCTCTGCAATTGCCACCACACCTGCCTGTTGCGGAAATTATGGGCCAAAACCCCCCTATTTTAGGCCTAAGTCCAACAGTGAACTTTCTATTGGTGTTACGATGATGATAATGGTTGTTATTTTGCTGTTGTCATCTGTATGTTTGTTTTGTGTGCTGCAATTGTGGCAAGTAATACAATACCATTCTATCTAACACGCGTACCGTAACTATGTCACGTGGAACATCCATTTTATTGAGTATTTAACGGTGTGGAAAGTTTCGATGATAGTGCAAGCAAAAGTTAAACAACACTCACAACATTAATAAAAGGCAAATCAAATGATTTTATCCTGTATGTACCTGAACATGAAATTCTCGCTTTAAATTAAATGTACTTTATATTTTTATTGTACTAGGTCGTGTTAGTGAACGTCTCCGTAGCCTATCATCGACCATTGTTATATCACCAGCGCGACGGTAAGGATATGACTCGGAGATATGTCAAATTACCTAGTATTCAGACACTCTCGCCCTTCAAACCGGAACAATACGAACACTACTATTTAATGGTAGAAATAAATGAGAGTGAGGTACCGATAAACGACCTTTGTATAAGGACTATCTCACTTGCAACGGTACCGCTTGTATGGAGGTTTTGTGAACAACTCAGTCCCAACTTACAACAATTTATAATAAGTTAAGTAATTCTAACATGGCACACTTTTATAACGTCTATAATTGCCAATTTCATGTTAACTTGTTCCCTTTATATTTAAGCGGGTGAATTTTCAAAAACTCATTCTTAGTGCTCTCACCCTACGTTATAACAGGAGCCCATGTTCAAAATTTCAAGTTCCTCACCATTATAGTTAAGGTACTGCGTTTATATGTCAGTCAGTCAGTCAGTCAACTTCTCCTTTTATATATATAAAAAGATAAAAGATATGTCACCTTCAGGCAGTGAGTTTTGCCCCACCAGTTGGATGCCGCTCGACTCGTTCCCTTCTGGAGAATACGCCACCGTCAGGACAGCACCTGTACCGCGACAAAACGGATTATTAACAACGTTCCACTCACACGCATAATTTTCATAACTATGTCGTTAGCGTAACTACGCAATACAAATGACATCGGCGAGTATCACGCTTTTATCACCACATAGTATAACAAAATCGCTTTCTGCTGTCTGTCTTCTTCTTTAAAACTAAACGGATTTATTTTAATAGATAGTGATTCAATAGGAAGGTTTATATGAATCCACCATATCGCTATAGAAAGTCTACTGTTGGACATAGGTCTCCCCGAGGCAGGCGTGGAGGTAATCGCAGAGCACAACTTCGCAACGAGGATGCTGCTGCCCATTCTTACTCTGTATCTGATCTATCTGTCGGTTTCGGTACCTTAAGTCTCCTACGACTCCAGGTACAAGGGGAGTTACTATTCTACTCTGCCCGTACCCTAGGGCTATTATATATACAAACATGCGTTATACAGTAGAGAAACACTATTATTTATCTAAGGTGATGTCTAAATTTTTTTTTTGCGATTACATTACATTATTGACGCTGGCTGAACCCGACAAGATAGATCACCATAATGTATCACAGCATTAAACGCTTTTTTTGTCTTTATTGCACCTGTGTGATATCGGTTTTGTCATCTGGTTTCTGGCACAACGAGGTCCCGACAGAGTAGTATAAAACCTCCCTCTGTACCAGGTAGTCGTAAGAGCCGACTAATGTACCAGAACCTACAGATGGCAGTAAATCCATCCGAATCAGTGTAGCTCAAATGCACAGGGCAGGGTTGAGCAGCATCATTCCCATCATAAAAGCTGCGCTCTTGCGATTGCCAACACACTTGCCCAGCATTTACAGGCAATTGTGGGCAAATTTTCCATCTATATCACTATGTTGGGAGTAGACAGATCGATTTTGTGATACTTGAATCATAAGTGCTCATAGTCAGAATAACACGGATAAGAGATATTTTCCGGAAAAGCGTTCCGGTAATTCAGTATTTCATTAAATATTTATACTTAGTTAAGTCCAATATTCTTATTATAAAAGGCGGGTTTAGTTAGCGTCATTGCGATATAACATTTTTTATTTTATTTTAATATGTTGCCACCACCACCAACCATCAATTTTAATAAATCTGGAAGAAATATACATTATATATATGTATATACATATTACAGAATACCGGAAAAATGTTCATATTATCTCTGATCCCTGTTAAATCAGCAGTTCTCTGCATCGCACTTATTTACTCGTGGTCTTTCGAAATCGTTAACTGACACAATTAATGACAATACAGGCGTGTCATCATAATTATGCAGTTCATAGAATGGAGTTACCAAGGTCGCAGCACCAACGTGTCGAAAATAATGTGCGTGACCTAATGACCTTTGACCTTCTACTGCCCGGATTGTACTCACCTGGCTGGAATCCTTGTAATGGTTGGATCTGCATCTGGTACTTCTGTTGCGGCGGCTGCAGTGTTAGGTTTGGGCTTAGCACTTGAATTTGAACTGTAGGTTGGGGGTCGCCTGTAATAACAAAAAATGGGAATTATAAAAAAAATATGTAAGTTGTCAGACAGTCAGGCAGCTTCTCCTTTAAAATACAACCTATATTTTATGGAGGTTTTCTCCATAATGATGAACAACTTAAGATTTTATCGCTTTTCAACACATATATTTACTTCCCGTTTAATAATTTTAATCACGCAATTTTTTTTTATAACTTAACATTCTTTAGATTATAATTGCAACGCCATCTGTCGGTTCCGGTATCTTAGTCGCCTTTTACGACACCTGGTACAAGGGGAGGTACTATTCTCCTCAGCCGGTACCTCAGAGAAACTTTAATATTTAAATTTTATATTGCAAAACCAATGAATGAACGACGCATGGTATGGAATTTCAAATTGCTAATGAATTGTTGCATAATTAATGCCATAATTATAACGTTAGTGATAATGATAAAGTTAACGATGGACAATGGATTTGGACTTTGAATTTGTTAAATTATATGAACCGGTAGAAACTTTAAGGGTTAACTAGTAAAACCACGCGGTCCACCCGTGTAGCTCACCATCCCGTGAGATTAGGAAATAACTATATAGTCTCAATTACTTATTTTAATATATAATCGGTCCAGAGATTAGCCGGAATAAACAGACAAACATATTTTTTTTATGTATTTATACTTCCGACATTTAGCAAAAATCTGTTCAATTTTAATTACACACCAACACCTTAATTTTATTATTTTACATGTATAGATTTAATATTAATGTAAATGGCATCTCATACATGGACCTGACAATGATAAGTCGCTTAAAGCACTTGTGTTATAGATATCAGACAAGGGCAATCTAAATGTAATACTTAGACATATATTATAACACCTAGACATAACCACAAACCAAATATTCACTATATAAATATTTGTCCTGGGTAAGAATTGAACCCACGACCCTTGGCGCTCGAGATAAAAACATTACTATCTGCGCCATCGGGCCCGTCAATTCGCCCGATTTGATATAGCCGTTTTTATAAAATAAAAAGAAACATACCAGGCTTGGCGCCAGGCAGCGAGATAGGCACGGAGATGAGGTTGGGCTGCAGTGCACTTGCGTCCAGCGCGCGCACGTACTGCACGCATCCGCCCTCACCCACGCTCACCGACCCAAGTCCGCCCACCATGCCCACCACCTGCAGCACAACAGAACATACATATAATAACAAAAAAATTTATAATGCATCATACTTATTTCTTTATTATCCTATATTTTGTTAGTCAAAATTTTCTTAAATATGACAAATTTGTTTGTTATACTATAAATATAAATTTTAACAGTTTACTTTTCAGTAAAAACATATTTATCAAATGCCATAAATCATAATTTTAATGATAATAGTAGAAAATAATTTGGCGAAGCAGGATTTTAATTACACATAACAGCTAGATTATATATGCAATGTTAATGTGTTATGTAACCCTACTATTTAGTAGTAGAAATAGTAGATTCTATATAAAAGCGTTTCAGTAAGTTGTCTTCTTTAGTGACAAGTATAGCACCACATTTTTTAAAAGTTATATACATAAATCTAATCAACATTCCTATTACATAGGCGTCATACATTTATTGTTGTTACAAATATTTAGTACACTTAATTTATAAACAAATCTTACTAGTCTTTTATACATAAAACAAAATAAGTATGTAAGTTATTTTGTTTTATGTATAAAACATTATTTTCATTGTTATAAACTTGTTTTACTAAACAATACCTAGACACAAAACTCTTAATATTTTTTCTAGATCTGACTTCTGAGAAATACCTATTAAACTGACAATAGAAAACATCTAAATTCTAAATAAACATCTTTTTGGAGACCAAATTTACCTGTGATAATGTATTCCCATTATTCGCTACATTCTGTTGTAGTTTGGCAACAGGCAGCTGCCCATTGGTTGTCACAAAATGAGTGCCTGTGGCACCCACTGTCGAGAACGCTGCAAAATTCATCTCCGAGTCTTCCTCACTGTGTGGAAAAAGTGTTACATTTCTAGTTAATAGTTGTTCTTTAGTAACATAAACAATTTTTCCTTCATAAATAATCTTCGATTTTCATAAATCAGGGCAATTAGATTTGATATTTTTTATGAAAATTAAAATACTTTATTGATAAGTTCTATCTATTAGTAAATTAAAAATAAAAAGATGAATATATGAAGATTTTTTAAGTATTGTAAGGGAGATTTTTATTTTGTTGTTTTTCTGCAGTTATAAACCAAAAACGAAATGAAAGTTGCTTTTATCCTTACTATAAAAATTACTTCAACAACTTAATTTCATTCTAAATGAAAGTACCAACTAACATAGTTGTTGCATGAAAGTGAAAGTGAATCTAATGTTTATGGATACTCGTCTAAATTTATACTTTCTAGTTTTAAACTTATGTTTACTGTTCTTTATTTTGTTTATACGACTTAATAAGACCCTTAGTTTTATGAAAAGCTTATTAAGTTAGTTATTAGAAAATATTCAAGCGCATTGAAAGATGAAAAAAGTCTGCATAGACATTTCCCATACCAGGCATCCTCTCTAGAAGGCATTTTCTGCATGTCGCACATTGCACCCTTCTCCTCAACACAGCAGCGGGAGAAAAACGAATAAAACAACACAGTGCCACTTTAATCATTTACCAAACACCCGCGCGCATCCCCACGTCCCGCGTCCCACCACCGCGCCTACGGTCGGGACAGAGCTGGGACTATGGTAGGGCACATACCACTACCGACCACCAAACACGACACACTAAAATTAATGCGACGACGGTGAGAGGCGAGAGATGGTCGCGTACTACTAATAAGAAAGTAGGTTAAAGAAAGTTTTATGCAGAGTCGATAGTCAACTGGCAAGTTAACTATACACACTAACAGACAGTCAGTGTATGTATGTGCTTGTTGCTCTAACATGATCCTCACTTTCTCTTTGCTGTACTTTCACAAGACACACACTGAGGTGTGGTTGTGGTTCAGTGACTGCGAGGAGCTTGATTGGGTAATGATGTTGAATAACTTAAGGCATAGTTTTTTAGAAGGTTTTTGACTATATTATTCATTAATGCTAAAATTATTAACGATTGTAGTGTAAAATGTACTAGGTTTGAGATATAGACAAAGAAAAATAGTTCTTAATGTTTTTAGAAAGTTGTTTAACAACAAGGTCATCATAGGTAGGGCCAATTTATTTTGATAATTAATTTTTCTGATAAATATTGACAAAATTTGTATTGAAATTAGTCATATTTATAGAATTTATGAATATCAACCAATATCAACTTTTATTATTAAAGATTACTTATATAAACATACTGTGGAATTTGGTGTATAGACAAAGGATTGCAAACAAAAATGGCCGGATTCGGCAAGTTACGCAATTATCTTCGAAGGATTATTGCAAGCATTTTTATGAAATAAGTTTTGGCAAAACTAAGTTGGCTGTGGGCGGAACCAGACAGTTCGAAGGTTGTTCACCCCTACCAGTTCAATTTGCCCCGCTGAGCGTCCATCACGCGCGACGCGACGCATCCCCACCAAGACGCGGGACCCCCTCCATATGCCTTCCACACCAAATCACTCCCGCTCCCGGCTCCTTCCTCCACCAACAGGAAAATCGCGAGAGGAGGGGTTGCATGCGGTCCTCGCGGCACTCTCTCAGTGACACTCTAGCCGCCACGCGCCCGTATAACGGTAAAATGTATTACCGCTTCGTATAATAGGGTCATGGATATTCACACACGTAAACAAATCTGTATTATAATACTTACCCAAAACTTTATTTTTCACTTCCAGGTGCTAGTAATTTTCTGTAATCGACCCGCTTAAAACTTGTATAACTCACTTTTCTTGAGAACAAGTAAACACCACGCTGAGTCCCTTCTCTTTAGACTTTTACTATAAAATGAAATCCGCCATTGTTATTTGTGCATTTGTCAAACATTTGCAATAGATGGCGTTAGGAGCGCTTTAATGTCATTGGTTGAAAATTACTCACGACGTGACGTTTAGAGAATTGACTGCCCCATGCAGCGTTTTAATTGTACATTTGACTAAGTCAAGGGTATCATAATCAACCGAATGTAACACTTATAACATTGACATAAGTTATATTATGTATTGCAGTAATGAGTACTTAAGAAACAACGTTCAAACAAAAAGAAAAACTCAAAACCTAATCCATAAAAGATATTCTTTTATTGAAAACCGTTTTAAATACACACTAATACAATAGGCACAACAAACAATAAAGGTACACAAACATTATTTCTAGAGAGTACATCTAAAATGGGAATTGTTGTCCCAATCTTTGTATTCTTTCTAAATGTAATTCGAATAACAGTTTGTTTTCCATGTAATAACTGCTTTGAGATGAAGAAACCCCTGGGTCATAGCTCGGTCTTCTATCGGATTCTGAAGAAGAACTCGACGAGGAAATTCCAGATTCCACATTTATTACGTTAGCTTGACTAGAGTTATGGTTCTGAGATGCATTTGAAACGAGATTGTTGTTTATGTGTAAATTATTAATTCTTTTAGATAATGGCATGAATTCACAAGCGTCATCTTCTCTGGATCTTTTCCTGTAAAAAGAATATCAAATTATAAACAAATTTAAGTCGAAATTTACTTCTATGAGGGGCTGATGCTTTTGTGTAGGTACCTATTTTCTGTCATATTTCTATTAAAATAATTCCCATTGCTACCTAAACAGATATTCCAGTTTAATGTAGCAGCTTTACCAAACGTCATCTGTTCACAAATTTTGATTTAAATAATTCAAATCAAATGAAATTGTCAATTACAAACACCATTTAATGTCAGACAGCGAATTAAGAGCAGCTGTTTTTACTTTTTTTTACATGTAACGCCCTCTATCTGTCTGTGGTTATGATATATGTCAAAATGTGAAAACGAAACGCTTTTTGTTATTTTCATTAGTGTCATACAGTCCATAGTAAATTATCAATATTCGTGTGTCCATTAAATAATGAATTTAGTTGGAGAAAGCATTTACATAAAGAAATATAGCGTTTGAACAACAAAGTAGAAGTAAAACAAAACGCATTCGCTTTAATAACTTATACAGAATAAACTAGATGTCACTGTAAAATGTTTCCTTAAACTGCTAGATAGATGGCGTTGTAGTACCTAAACAAAATTGAATATAAATATACATGCTGCTTAAGAATTTACAAAATTGCACTGTAATGCGGATCATATATCATAATAATTTCATCGCCTGATTATGAGGATATAATATAAAAGGAATTAAACCAGTTCTGAATAAATTAAATATAATTTAACGTTGTACTTTAACATTTCCAGCAAAAGTTTCATACAGCAATACTAAATCATCAAAGACTAAGGATGTGTCTGCTGTTCAATGGTACTTAATTAATGAGTAATTGAATTGCTTTCTTACATACATAAACGGCATCGTCATCTCCGCATGTTGTTATTGCCAAAGAAGGTTCGAAAAGAGACCTATGGTGATACTTAATATGGCTAACGAGAACAGTATGTACGAGGTTGGTAATTGACCTCGGCATATTATGTAGAGAAAACCTGGGCAAGTCGTATCACGTTAGTCGTAGTCATTACCCAGTTTATGTTTCCAAATTTAAAACGAATTTGCAACCTCGTATCACTACCTTGTATAAAACAAAGTATCTTTCAGCTGTCTGTCTATCGCTAGGTATGCTTGATCTTTAAAACTTTTCATAGACAGTGATTCAAGATGAAGATTTATATGTATATTACATGCATTATATAGTAGAGGAATACTGGTAATTTCAGATGTTTCTAATGTGATGTCGTAAATAGTTTTTTTTGCAATTTCATTGAAAACGCTGGCTACACTTGACGAGACGAATCAAGTTTCTGAAAATGTCTATGATGTGGTATATGTCTATGATAACCCAGAATAACCATTTTTATCCTCCTTGCACGAGTATAAAACCGGAGCGTGTGGCTAGTTAAAAATAAATCAGTATTTTGTGCATAAAATAATGTAGAACTGGCACCGACAAGCGCAGTATAAAACAGCCACCCACAAGGTAAACAGACTCCTTCGGTGGCGCTGAAATTGACGTCTGAGCAGACCAGCACTAGGTTCATTCGAAAAAAAAATGAACAGATGGTCTGACTAGAACCGCAGAACCGAAGGCTGCTGCTGGAGGTCCAAGGAGGCAGGAAATGGACGCCCAACGGCTGATAAGATGATGATAATAGTTTTGTGTAGGTATTAACTAGAATCTAAGATATATATCTAGTTACGTATATCAAATTTAATATCTGAATAAACGCAGAAACCATGTCACTGATCAACATGAAAGTAGGAGAAATTCAAACTTTTTGTGTATGTTATAAACGTGAAGTAGGTATATTAGAATGCTTGGATTTTAGGTATGTCACGGCTTATTGATGTTTGATTTTAACTGATTTTGATCATTTTTTATAAGTGTCCACAATGGCTTGAACACAAGGGAAAGATTTCTTAGCCCACAATCCCACGAGACGCGATATTAAGTCCACGGTGAGAAAGTGGCCAACGGAATGCTATACTTAAAATAATATATTTTGCCAGATGTCACGTATTTGGCGCGGTGCTAATTTTTAAATCGAATATCCCGCGTGATTTGATTTATTTACAACCTAACAATAAGGTAAACCTGATTTGAAATAACACATTTTTATTGGAACATAATTTCTATAAATAATTCTATTATCTTTTGTCATGTAATAAAAAATCAAATTTTTTTTTCGCTTGAGAAGTTTCATAATTTCTACCTAACAAAAAATCCGGCAACGCTGATAGTTATAAAGATTAAAAACGTTGCATATAACTATGCGAAAGAGTTATAATATGGAAAGTTATACTAAAGGTTACCCAGGAATTTCTCATAATTACCCCCCCCCCCGGTACCTATGTGTTCTATAGGGATCCAGAGGTCCACCAATATCATTTGTAAAATATGTATAATACCACAGATATAATAAACATCGCGAAATATGTAATGACAAAAATCGATTACATTTGTATCTATTAATGTAATCATGTAATCGATTACATGTAAGTCGGTAGGTAGGTGGTTAACAAGATTTCTGCTCAATTGTCGGATATAATACCGAACTTTATTAACTAATACATTTTAGTGTTGATTTGTAATTATTTGATGTGAGGTTCCATTAGATAAGATGTATTTGGTTAGTGATTCGTTATCTTAAAAGTTTAGGAACCCTGGGATTACATTCTTCCTTGTCCTTTTAATATTGCGGTAATGTAGTAAGTGTCTCCATATTGCATAGACTTAGTTCCAAATAATCTTTGTACAAATAGCAAACTTTGTACAGAATTTAAAAATTCATAAACAATTTTAAAATTTTGATTGATTTGTGTAGGTTGATCTTTTGATTTGTGTCCAATGTACTTATGTTTAACTAGGGAACCATCCCGGCTTTTCACTGGTGGACAATTGTTTTAAACATTTGAGATAAACATATATGGATTGGCAAAACTGATCATAGTCTTGAAAATGTTGTACCTACGATCCAACTCACCGGCAGCGCATGTGATGAAAGAAAGATGAGAGAAGATCATCTTATGGCAATTTTTTTTATACCTTGGATCACATTACTAAATAATTTTAGTTGGAATCTAAAATTTTTCCTAGAATAAAATATAGCCTTCGTTACTCAGAGATAATGTAGCATTCTATTTGTTAAAGAATGATCGAAATCCTTCGTGTAGTTACTAAGTTTATTAGTTCCAAAGATAAGCAACTGCTTTAGCTGCTAACTCGAGTGGCGCGGGATGCTTGAACTTCAGGCTCTGTCGAGCCAAATTTTTCACAGTTAAATAAAAAACAATGTATTATGCATGTGGCGGTTATATTTACATTTATTTATATAGCCGCCGACTTTGGCCGTCTTGGTTCGTTTGGAATGTTATTTTAATTAAAGATGTCTGAAAGTGCGGCTCTGTGTGCAGGCAATATTGCAAGAATCTGACGATAGGGAGATCGTACACTTGCTAATAAGAATTACAAGTCTACTAGTACTATTATTTATAAATTTACTAGCGACTCCTTCGCACGGATGCAATATGGATAAAAATGCTTATTGTTATCTCTAACTAAAACATAGACATATGTCATCGAACATTTTTGATCAAAATAGTTATATTCCCCTTTCAAACACTACAAGCGTTGTTAATGGAATCAGGGTTTTCAAATCTACAACCTTATTATTAGAAGAATCCAGAACTAATTTAATACATATATATAATAAATATATTGCCCATAATTTCCGAGCTGGGTAGTCGTGGAGGCAATGGTAGCTGTGCGACGGGAATGCTGCTACCTGTTCCTGTCCTGTTGCATTTAAGTTACGCTGTTTCAAATGATATACCGCCATCTATCAGTTCCGGTACCTCTGTCGGCTCTTATGACATCTGGTACTGGGTGAGATATTATACTATTTTTTTCCGGTTTGCAACGCGCTAGTGATATCCTTATGATATTATGAGCGTCTATAAGCTGCGTTGACGCTAACTATCTATATTTGAATATACCATAATAATAAATTGGTTAGATCTAGCTTGGCTTTTTTATATCAAAGGCGCGAATATCTGAAGCCACTCATATTTGGCTTTTGAATAATACGTGTATATATATATATATATAGGTATATTTACACTTGCAGATGATCGATATTACAACACTTCACAGTCTAATAGTCGAGAAATGAAGCAGAGAGTCAACTGTTTATGCATAATTTGCAGATTTGCGTGATCAATGTAGAATAATAAAAGGACATTAAGTAACAGCGTTTGCTGTTGAACCAATAGAACACGTGCCGTAATATTTTATACTTTTGGCATGCAGTTTTGGTTATTTAGATTGTATATGAAGCCGTTAGAAACTGGTTGTGTAGAATTGGAGTTCCTCTCTGTACCTGTTATCTATATTAAGCGACAGAATGTTAACGGACGACATTATTTTTGTCGTTGAGCAAATGTTCCAAATTTCGGGTCATTCAATTGCTATTTGGTGCAAAATTTTCGTGATCAGTCTCATTCTGTTGTTCTGCCATATAAATAATATATAATGATTGTATTTCTAAGACAACTATTAAAAAATAAGGGTTGGTGATAGAAGGGTAAATATTTTGGGTTGTATGTGTTTTAATGCAACATTATAAAAAATTGTTTGTAAAAAAATATTTTAAATAAATGTTAGGGTTGGGTAACCCTTATCACTTTGGGGTATGAAAAATAGATAGTAACCGATTCTCAGACTTACAAAAAACCCATACACATATACACATTTCATGAGAATCGGTCAAGACGTTTTGGAGGAGCATGGCAACTAACACTGTGATACGAGAATTTTATATATTAGTTTACACACAAGAAGTAGAGTTAGATTTGGTTACTTATAAACGATGACCACTCGAGCCTAGGCCCGTGCCTTCGAGGCGCCCTTGAGTGATCGGTTTTGTTTTTCGGTTTCGTTCGCGCATTAGGTTCATCCAATAAAAAATATTTAATAAATCATCATCATTATATCAGCTGAAAACCATCCACTGTTGGACATAGGTTTCCCTAGAAAAGAGGAAATTTGCTCATAATTTCTCCGCTGGGCAAGTGTGGTAGCAATCGCGGGGTATAGCTTCGCCACGAGAACGCTACC
Organism: Heortia vitessoides; assembly: GCA_020976665.1. NCBI lineage: Eukaryota > Metazoa > Arthropoda > Insecta > Lepidoptera > Crambidae > Heortia > Heortia vitessoides. The sequence continues at coordinate 4,707,476 of JACJUM010004390.1, forward strand.
CTTCCCCGCCCTGTTGTATTTGAACTACACTGTTTCGGGTGGATATACTATACTTCAGTCGCTTCTTACGACACCTTGTATAGTTGGAAGTACTATTCTATTCTACCGGCAGCACGGTCAAACTTTATATATGTTTTGAGCTAAAATACATTTAATGTTGACCGTCCCGCGGGTTTCTGCACGGGATTTAAAGTCGCTTATGTCCTTGCATTGGGTTCAAGCTATCTACAAACCACACAGGCAATTTCATGTTGGTTTTATCAATATGGATATAAATAATGACCGGGACGTCAAACAAATACGTTATAAATATTTTAAGAGCTCATTAATGCGACCTTCATACTAACTAATTATATCGAATTCATATACTTAAATCAGTCATAAATACCTTTTTTATACAAAAAATACAGTTAAACTAGAGGTACCAATGCAGACAGCCTTTGTATGAACATAGGCCGTCTGCATTGGTGCCTCACTCTCACCTACTTCTACCGCTAAACGCAGTGTTTGCTTCACTTCTACCGGATTGCTGTGTTCCGGTTAGAAGAATAAGAGAGGCACTGAAATTACTGAGTTATGTGACAGAATATCTTCAAGTCACTACGTTGGCAACGTGCTTGTGATATCCTTGCGATAATACGAGGCTATAAGCTGCGGTGACGCTTTCTATCACAGGGATATGCTTGTTTGGTGATGTCAGTCATATAAAAATTATATGTATATAAAATATAAAACATAATAGTTAAATCTGTGTGTAGGCACCTTTATAGTGGATTAAGGAGAGAGCCGCTGTTAAATTATCAAAATTATCATGATTCCGTTATTCGTTGCAGCAATAAACTATCTCATATTAATTTAATATGATTATTGCAGGGCTAATGCATATTTATTTCGAATCACTTAATTATGTTTAAAAATGTATTTACGCAATTTCTAAATGAGTCTGAGTTTTATCACATATTAGAGGCGTCACGAATTTCCGCAATTAACACGTATTTTTAGTGTTTGCTTTTATCAGATTCCTGTTTTCTTTATTTTTTAAAAAAAGGTGTATCAAAACCGATTATTTCAATCGATTAATTTAATTAAATTTCGTCTTTTGTTTTCCATGCCTACCAACTTAACCAAAACGCGCAAGATAAAAAAAATGTAGATAAAGTAAGCCGTGTTTTAAATACTTTAAAATGTAGTTTAATATATCAAGTAAACTAAAATGTTCATATTATATAATTAAAAAAATACATCGATAAATAAGGCGAGAAAAAAAAAATATTCTCGATATAAATAATGTTTTTTTTGTTATTAAAAAATATGATTAATAATCAACATTAATGGATGTGGCTACACCGAAACAGGCTTCGGCCAAGAATGGAAAAAGGGAAAAGGGCATATGTATATACGCCCATATTTAGCCCTCTAATAACCAAAGCCGGAGCTGCAAAAGGAATGGAATGTAGTCGGCCAGCGACATCTGGTCAGATTTACGTCCGACGCATCCTCGGAATTCCGGCCTCGAATCGCCGTATTTCGGTGATCACCGCAGAGTGCGGTCTTGATGTGCAGCGGAGCATCCCCGTCTAGCTTTTCCGCTTCGTTGCGTGTCGTGTGGAATTCGCCTTATATGGTCAGATACTGTCTGTACCGCGCCTTAACTCCACATAATGGTATAAAAAGGGCGTGGGAATGGCGGAGCGTAGCCCATATTTTAGCTGATGTCTATTGGCACGTGACGAATGGCCTTCGATCCATAAAGAATAGCTTTCCGCAACATATAGGTCAGATATAAATCAAATAAATCACTAAATTCATGGGTAGGTAGATACCTACCCATGAATTTTTTTATTAGACCAGGTCGACAAACAAGCATACAGTCGGGGCGATAGTAACCGCAGCCTAAAGGCGCTTATAATATCACAAGGATATCACTAGCGCGTAACCGACTTAGTGACTTTAAGATATTAAGTCACATTACCCAGTAATGTAACTGCCTCTCCCACCTCTTTAAATTGGTTAGTGTGAGTTACCAACGACCTTTTGTATGAGATTTACCACATGTTGATCTAATGTAAGTACCTAAGCAGTGATAAAAATGGAGAAAAGGTATACCGTTCATATACAAAAATAAAGTGGCACTGCCCGAACACTACTAACTCCAAAATTTCCCAATGGATTTCGTCCGTTTCTACCTGGTTCTACCTAATTTGTTTTAAATTAATTTTGATGGAATAATAGAGGTAGAAAAATATTTGGAAACACGCCTGGTTTGCAAGTTTTAAAAATTATAGCGTGTGAAATTGTGTGTGTTAAAAATATTTATATATCTTATTCAAAGATAATTAATGTTAGTTAATTGATTGTTTAATTTTTTTATAAATAATGTTATTTTTTTGAATATCTTATAAAAGTTATATAGCACGTTACTTCCCCACAGTTTAAATTGCATATTTTCCCATTTACTTATTTACGCTAAGTTTTCGGAATGAAATTTATTAAAACTAACAATAACTAATCTTGGATAATCGAAGTTTAAAATAACGTAGGTATTATGTATACTTTAAACGACATCAAAACAAAAAAAAACCAAAGAAAACTAAGTAAGGTAGTATTCTTTGTTGACTTGTTATTAAGATAATCGTAACAGAAATTTTAAACAAACGCGTCATCTTTCTTGCTAATCAACTTACCCTGTTGACAAACATTCTATCACGTCGCAGTGGTTCCATGACGTAACCCGATCTCAATTGAATATTCAAGCAATCAATCAACAGAAATTATTATTCAAACGGTGATACTATAAAATTCGGAACCGGGGTTAATATACTTCCGCAGAAATGTTGAGATATGCTGACAGATACTTTCTTAAACTGTATAAGGCAGACCGGCCTATACACATCTGTCACAAATTCTCAACGAATTTTAGACTCAATTAACAATTAGTACAGTTCATTATGAATTAAGATGTTTTGTTAGATTCACATACGTTAACCCGTAGCCATGTGTACTGCAAACAGTGTACTTTCACCCTCACTTTCTCGTCTTGAGACTTCGTTGATGTGAACCGTTATTGTTGTTAAACTTGGATAATCATATCTTACGCTCCATTGTCAGTGGTTGTGTAAAACTCTGAGAAAAAATGTAACACATTACTGACATGGATTCTGGTGGTTTCATGGAGGAAAGCGTGAACGTCGCCGCGTATTCATGCGGTAGGAACCTTATGACACAATAATTGGAAACGCCTCGGTGAAAAGGCAAGCTGTGGGAACGTTAGAGCGACATCGATTATGTCGACCCTTTCCTATCGATTGTAAACGTCAACGACTTAGTATTTGCTAAATATCTACATATTTCAAGAATGATTTCAAAATTGTTCGTCCTCGCAATTCGTATTAACACTTTTTTTAACGACTTTGGTCGGAACGACCAACCATTTTGAAAATGTTCGATAGGCCATGTTAAAAAAAAATTAATAGTACATACATTAAAATTTATAGTTTAGGAATAATATATATATGTATTTCGTAAAACAGCATAAATAATAAAAAACAAACGTCATTATAATCACAATAGTTTAGGTATTATCTTTCGTGAGTCATCTTTAACGTTCAAAACAAAATCAACCAGAGCAGTTGCTATGTGAGATAGCTTATCAATATCTGTATTTTTGTCGAATTCGAGAATCAGTAAACTTTACAATAGCCCATAAACTTTACTTAAAAAGTATTATATTTAAGTAATAATACTGAGATCTATAAATACGTGTGATCTTCCAATCTACGCGTACACGTTGGTGATGTAATTGTGACGTATCTAACGTTCGAAATTCAAACAAACGGTCATCGTGACACCGACGAAGGTCATTTTCAACTCCTATGTAGGGATGGCGACATGAAATTGAATAATCGTTTTTTTGCCGTTTATATGATTATGAGAAATTAATCGAACCATTGACTTGATCTGGAACATCCTAAAATCGACTTTCATTTCAGAATTCTTATAATGACTATCATTTTATAAACAGTTATTGATAATGGTTAAAGCCCTCACTCATTGGTTATAACCCAAATATATACAGAGTTTGATATTTTTTGTAGGTAATATATAGCAAATAAATAATGTAATGATACAATCCTAATGAACTATTTTAACGTATATCTTTGATGATTTTACAGATTTCTTAGCAAAAAGGGCGAACAAATATGTACATAGTTTCGAAAAAGAAATATCTATCTTTTTTGGTTTTTTTAGCTAGGTTAGCTAAATTGGAACTAAAACGTGAATCGATTCAAATAAAATCAAAAATAGCCATCCTCCTTCAGTATTTATTGTAACAATTATTAGTATCTCATACAAACTGGCAACTACCTCATTTTGACAAAACTATATTCAATTTCCTATTTAATGACCTAAAATATGTAGATTATATATATATATATTAGGTCTTTTCTAATAATCAATCATACGTTTGTATCCTAATGGAATATAAATAGGTACAAAAGCGTTTTATTATTTATTACAAAATAAATACGGAGATACTAAGCAGGTTAAAATAAAATATTACCAAATGCAAGGATTCAACTTATTCAGCCCGAGTATGTTTAATATTTGTAGATATGATTCACAAGTCTGATATTCAATGACTTTTTCTAAGAATTTATATAATTTGATATGTAATTTGTATTACAAATCGACTTGTTAATCGCTCTAGCAGTAATGAGCCATTTTAATTTATTTTTGATAATCTGTGGAGATCCAGTTTGAGTCCATTCAACTCGTAGTTTACCTAACTAGCTCGTTTGTGAACGAGGAAATACACAATACTTCCATGTGTGCTTACTTAGTATGTTCCAAGACGGATAACGTAATCAAAGACTTCCCATAACAAATTAGTAATCAAAATAGAATTAATCATCATGACTTACCTACCTTTAAATGTTACTTAGGGACGGTTGTAAACATGATTATCGAAATCATTTCTGTTTTTTAATCATCACATACAATTATACCCACGTACAACTTAAAACACATTTAATATTTATTCTTTAACAAACAATGCCATCACCCAACAGGAAAAAAACATTTGATGACAATTTGGGTACCTAAACTAAAATGAATCGACTATCGACTAGTACATGAAAATAATTAATTACTCACGCGATGTTCTTTGAAATATTCCAAAGGCATTATTTAGCTATAAATAATTACGATTATATCTTATCAATGAATTTCGAGTTTTACGTAATTGTCATAAAATCGTTCCAAATCCGACGAAAAACTCGCTGTAATCTTATCGAAGATCGCTTTAACATCCGTTAGCAAAATAATCCGTTGTGCTTCGAATTTAAATCGTAACGGACTGTACAGACAATATTTTATAGTTTTATACATGTAAAAGAAATTTGAATCTTATTTCGTTAGTGATTAAGTATATAATCGGATGTGGTGATGGGTAGCCCCCAAACGAGCTAGAGGCCAAAGACACTCGGAAGTTGCACGCTGTCTGAGTAGGTACCTAATATCGCTAATTTGGGTGTTATGTTCCCGCGTTGTTGTCAAGGATGCGTGTTTAGTTTTATCACATTGTTGCAATAGTAACAATTAGTGTTTTAGTTTTAGTAAACTATAATATGCTCTGGTCCCTAACTCGAATACTGTGAGAAAATAATACGAAAACGATAAAAATATTGGGAGAGTATTTACATGGGTGCGACATATTTACATTAACATGCTGTCTGTCCTCAATTCGTTATCGTTATTAGGAGAGAGGAAGGATAACGTCAGTCAATCCGCTTATTGTAATAATACAGAAAATGTTTGACCGTTAATTCGTCCTTGTTGAATTGAAACCGTTGGCTTATAAAGTTGACGAGTGTCTTCAATTCTATGTAAAGTCAATATATAAAGATATATAGGCATTTCCTCTACACTCCTTAAATTCCTACTATTCATTGATCAAACATAATAATGCAATCGTGTCTAACATTTATAGACGATGAGATCACGGAGTCCAATGTAAATATTGGAGATAATTAATGTTTACTGCTCTGATATTGTCCTTTGCTGTTTATTGTACATACGGTGTATAAAGTTCTATAACGATTAAAGTCCATTCGCTATAAACTCGACTTTAGTCCTCTAATTTTCATAGAGGGTTCCTAACTATGATTTTCAAAAACAGGATTTGAAAACATAAAGTCTGGGATTCATTTAGTTTCAAAGACAAACAAAAACAGAACTAGACAAAATTTACAGAACTTTAAAAAATATAACAAGGAGTACATTTATGTAGCAAGTTAGTAAAAAAAAGATTTGTTCTTAATTTCAAAATTTTTCTATCTTAATTTTAAATCTTTATTTCCTGTTAACGGCTCATGGTATTTCAATCATCAGAAACTTTGTTAATGCTGACGTTAAATGTTCCATTAAAAGTTTGCGATACAGAAACAAGTGTAAGACCGATCTTTAAATTAAAAGAGGAAAATATAATACACACACGACTAAGGTTTGCGGTGAAAACTCACACATCATTGTATTCAAAATTGATTAACCTTCGTTACCCACTGTATCACAAGGTTATGATAATAAGCCGAGTCAAAAGTCTTGTGTTTTGCCTGCTGCCCACGCCTTTCCTTATTTTGTGTAACCTCGTAAGGAATCGTGATTGCTAAAGTACAGACCATTACTGAGACCTATTTGGAGATGCTTTATCGAGTCACCATGATGGGCTGACGTGCGCCATTTTGTAGTTGAAGTAATTGCCTAGCCAAATCCGTGAATGTATTTAAAGGTAAGGAGACATTAAAATAGTAATTAATACAGGCTTAAAAAATTATAAACTATGTAATTATTTTTCTGATACAGACTTCAAAGCTAAGCTGATTTTCTAGTGGTAGTTGACTTTTTAAATTAGAAATTGTTCTTTATATTGTCAAGTTTTGACTGGACGATATAACGAACTAATTTGTTGAAATTGTGTATCCTTATACTATATTTAGTACATGCAGTATGTAAATAACTGGCCATAAAACAGTTAAAAGGGATCTTATGTATTACATATATACAAACAATGTCAAAGTCAAATATATTTTTATTTAAATAGGCCCATCGTAGGCACTTTTTTAAAAAGGAAAAAAAACTAAAATCTTTATGATCAATCGATGATCCTGACAACCAGTTGCCTCTCCTAGACTTCAACAGTGTTGAAGTTAATATGTTGCGTATTTTAAAGTGTTATTAGCCCTACTAATCCCTACTAATATTATAAATGCGAAAGTAACTCTGTCTGTCTATCGTCTGTTACGCTTTCCCGCTTAAACCTATAAACCGATTTTGATGAAATTTGGCACAGACAATCTATAGACCCTGAGAAAGGACATAGGCTATTTTTAATTCGAAAAAAGGGTTGTGAGGGGTTGAAAGGGGGATGAAAAGTTGTATGGATGTATCGCTATTTTTGGAGCTAAAAACTTTAAACTTATTTTTTAAGCAATTGATTCGATATTAATTGATTAATTAATTGATTTGTGCATTCAGCTTATTAATTGCCTCTGATTTACAGAATTTGTCAATGTGACATGTAAACACCCAGACCCCGACACAAATAATTTGTGTCGGTGCGGGAATCGAACCCGCTACCCTTAAGTCTCCATTTGCGCCTTATACCACTGCGCTACAAGGGTCGCCAGTGATATAAATAAACATGACATTCAAAGTTTATATAAGTTAAGGTAAAGGGGTATGATACCCAAAAAAAAAACACGACGTCGCGGGCACAGCTAGTACTATATAATGAACACGTAAATATGAAATAACAATGTCATTGTTGTATGTCACGAAAAAAGTAATTTTGATATTTTTGCTGTACCTTGTGTGCAAAAGTTCTAAGAGATTTTTGCTATGCTATTGCCCATCTCGACTGTGCTACATATAGATTACGCTGTTTAGTATATACCGCCATCTGTCGGTACTGCAGTCGCCTCCTAATACACCGTGTATAGGGAGAGATCCCTCTAGATTCTAGTCTGCCAATCCTCGGTAGACCAGTGTATATAATGTGTTATATACAGCTATACGCTGTTAACTTTCATCATACCAGTCATTAGAAGGCCATATGGACATAGCCCTCCTAGCAAGAAAGGAGGCTTTTTGCCCATAATTGCCGCGCTGGCCAAGCGTGTTGCTAATCGCAGAGCGCAGCTTTTAGGATGGGGTTGGTGCTGCCCATTCCCACCCTGTGCATTTAAGCTGCCTTGTTCCGGATGGATATACCGCCATTTACCAATTCTAGATTAGAAGAGGCGACTAATGAACCAGAATGGATAGGCCTATGTCCAGCTGTGGACTTTCAATTGCTGGTATGATGATGATTACGTTGATATTTTGAATAGACACCGTCACAAGTATTGTCCGTACAAAACTAACTACATCTATCATATATTAACATGTACAAATTAACTTTGGTACATATCTTACAGGTTCATATAACAAACACATTAAGAAGGAAAACTGAAAATAGCGATGATATATCGAACTCAAGTACGAGTTAATGTTTTCCTTACCAACATGTTGTATTTGGATGTAGAAAAAAGAAATATATAGTTTATGTTGTTTACTATTTCTGCTAATATGTACTGTCTAATGACAGAAATTATCAATAGTTTGTTGAAATTTCAAAACCAAATTTAGGTGAGTAAAGAATCAGCATTATCATCTGGTTGCTGTGCGGTACCGGTAGAGTAAAGTAGTACCTCCCGCGGTACCAGGTATCGTAAAAGACGAATCAGGTACGGTATCGATTACCGTGGTACTAGAGGTAGAACATTTACAAAGGTCATCTGTATTGGTACCTCACTCTCACCTATTTCTGCAGCCCGGTTTGTAGAGTAACAGAGGCAGTGAAATTGCTGGGTAAATGTGACATTGTATCTTTTGTTCACAAGGTTGGCAACGCGCTTGTGATATCCTTGTGATATTACGAGAGTATAGGCTGCGGTGACGTTAAGTATCATGTGAACGGTGTGGTTGTTTGTCAATCTGGTAAGATTATAAAAAAACCGTCCATCCTCTCAAAAAACCAACAGTAACACGGTGATTTTCAAGTATGTGTGAAATCCGAATGCGTCGTTGTCGTCGCCACCAAGTTTCAAGAGGTTCACCTTGACACCATGTCCTCCGACCAGATGTTCCGGATTTCGCATTTCCTGTGATGCACCTGTTCGATCCAAGAGTAAGGGATCATTATAAATAAAAAACACATAAGGGTATTGTACACACGTAGATTTTGACGGACCCTATGGCGCAGTCGGTAGAGTACCAATCTTATGCTGCAAGGGTCCTTGGTTCATAACCCAACCTGGGCATATATTTATATGATAAAAAATTGTGTTTGTTCTGTGTCTGGTTGTTAAATACTTAAGTATTTGTAAATCCTCAGTAGCATGATGAGAGCAACAAAAGTGTTCTAAGCGATATATCTCAGTGCTAGGACAATGTTCGGGATGTTGTGTGAATAGTAGTATATAATAGTATATTATATAAAAATATAAATGATATTGGAACTGACACTGGAATTGACGTTAGAGTAGACTAGGTTCATTCAAATAAAAAACCTGTCACTTAGATGATTTTCAAATAACCACAACCTTTGTTAAGGAACCGCGTCTTTCGCCCTGTATTATTTGATCTACGCCTACGATATAAACTACTCAAAAAAAAATAGGGACCACCGCAACTTTGTCTATTATCGTGTTTATAAATAACTCGGACACTACTACAACTCGGACACTTACTATTGGCAAAATGAAGTAATACCACTTCTTGAACACATGTTTATGAGTTCATAATGATTTTTAAAAAGTAAACTTTTTTATTACTCTTAAGTGTGTACATAGAAAAAGTAAAATGCTTAAATGACCCCTTGCTTGTTATTTTTTTTTCTTGTTTGTGTTCTCAGTCTTCTTTTAAGAACAGTTCGTTAAATAAAGATTATAACTGTATTGTTTCGTTTCGGAATTATTCCTGATCACGATGTCACGTTCTCGTCGTCATATGGAAGTGGAAACTGCTACAAGGGCGGTGGTTTTGCTTCAAAAGGAAGAATTACAAAGGTCCGTTGCTATTTACCTTGGTGTTTCAGGACCAGCTATACGAAACATATGGTAACGGTTCCAGGAGATAGGTAGTGTGGCTAGAAGATCTGGATTAGAGAGAATTCATGCCGCAACTGCACATGAAGACCGCTACATCCGATTATAAGCGCGTCGGGACCGCACAATAACCGCCCAGACTTTGCAATTTCGACTAAGGCAATCCACTGAGACAGTTGTTAGTGATTAGACCATTCGGAATCGACTTCACGAGGATGGGCAACGTTCTAGGGTACGTGCTATCAGTCTGAAATTAACAAGGGCTCATCGAGCAGCACGTTTGCGGTTCGTACGTGAGCATTTGGACTGGACCATGGACAATTGGAGGACAGTACTCTTTACAGACGACTGTAAGGTCACGTTTTTTAGCGATGACAGACGTGTACGTATATGGACAAGAGAAGGAGAACGTTTTACTGAACTGTGCATGCACAGAACTGATCGTTTTGGACGTCTAAGTGTCATGTTATGGGGTGGCATAAGCTTGATTGGCAAAACAGAGCTGGTGATCCTGAACGATGGGACTATCACTACGGACAGTTACGTCGAAAATGTAATCCGACCTCACGTCATCCCATATTCATAAAGGGTGGGTGATAATTTTGCCTAAACCGTGGGCACAACTAGTGTAATATTGTAGTGACTATTTGTGACTCACAGACGGACACGTGTACCGGGAACCGGTGCTTACACATGTTTCAGTACATCGCGTCCTAAAAACACCGTTTACTTAGGACGATAGTAAAAGCCATTTAAAAATAAATCGCCCCCCCTTGAAGAAAAACAAACAACGAAGCTTGAAAGATCACGTCTTACGAGAGGTAGAACTCATACAAATGGTCCTGTGCAATAGTACCTTTTGCCTATTTCTACCGCCAAACAGCAATGTTCGCATTGCTGTGTTCCGATCTGAAGGTTGAGAGAGGCAGTGAATTTACTGGATAATGTGGCACAATATCCTCAAGTCCCAAAGTTGGCAGCGCGTTAGTGATATACTTGTGATATAACGAGCGTGTATAGACTTCGGTGACGCTTACTATCACGCGGACTGTGTGCTTGTTTGTCGACCTGGTCTATTAAAAAAAAATAAAAGATCGGCGTTAGTAAAATTTTGATTATTTCTTATATATCTTAATCCAGCCTGTCGCAACTATAAACCTATGTTTATCATAAACGACTTCGTCCGCGTAAAAAAAATAATCATCATTACAACCTTTTGGAGGTCCACTGGTAGGCAATAGGCCTCTCCACGAAAGGTTTTTGCCCATAATTGCCGCACTAGGCAAGCGTGTTGGTAATCGCAGAGCGCAGCTTTTGCGACGAGGATTCTGCTGCCCATCCCCGCCCTGTGCATATGAGCTGCACTGTTACAGTTGTATATACCGCCATCTACCGGTTCTAGCACCTTAGTCGCCTCTTAGGCTGCTATGTCTGTCAGTCAGCTTCTTCTCTTAAATATACAGATTTCCTTGTCATGTGCACTTTACAATTTAGACTACATTAAATTTAAACCTAAAAATTTCATGTGAAAACAAAAAACCAAGCACCTTTTTTACCGCAGGTGAATATAAAATAATCTATACTATATGTCCTTGCTATAACGATCATTGTAGCCGTAAAACGTCTTCTGCTTGTCCTTAATCTCCAGGAAGGCTGGGCAAACGTGGTGGCAATCGCAGAGCGTAACTTCGGAACAATAAAGCTGCTTCCCATCCTTGCCTTGTAGCTTTTGAGCTAAACACTTTCGGGTGGATATACCGCCGTCTATCGTTTCTGGTACCCCAATCGCCTCTTACGACACCTGGTTAGTTTGCTAAGGTATAATTTAATCTAGGGTACATAATGTAATGAAAGCCATGCCGGTATTAACTAGAGATTAAATAAATTCAATTAGCAACATAGGAATAGCAATCCTAAATAGACGCTGTCACGCGAAACTATTCCGTAAGTGCACGAAGCATCACCAAAAATGGTGCAGTGGCCTACTACGGACTTTATAAGTTGCGAGTCGGTAAGCGATCTCATATGGTGGCTTGGACCAAGGATGGAAAGACCAAAAATGGCGGAGCGCGCGCACTCTACACCTTTTATGGTTTCCCCGCAACCTTTACGCGGTATTACAGACAGCGTGAAGGTGATCACGAGATAGAATTGTTGGCTAGCTGTTTTCTAGTTAATTATTGTTATATGTGACCTATATTTGTTCTGGAACTTAAACTGAACTAGTTGTATTTCCAAAAAAATCGGTTCTAGATTATTCAAATATAGATATGGCAACTTGTCATTTTTATAAAAATTAATGTCAAATTTAGTTCATATTACTTCCACATTCGCCTAGATGGCGCTACCTTGTATGATGATTACGAGAATTTGACACTGCGTTAATCGGAATGCACCTTTGCTGATTCGTATAGAGAGCAAATAATAAATATATAACATTCTCGTGTCACATTGTTAGTTACCATACTCCTCTGAAATGGCTTGACTGATTTTTATGAAATTTTATTTGCATATTCTGTAGGTCTGTGAATGGGCTACTATTTATTTTCATGATCATAAGTGGTAAGGGTTATCTAACCATAACATTCTATAAAAATTTTTAGACAATTTTTTTATATAATGTAGCATTAAAATACCTTGTTTTGATAGTCATTTTAATAATTTATGCCCTGCAGAAAATTACCTATTAAAACTAATTCGACTAAAAAGGAACCTGTTAACATGGAGAAGAAGTGCATACAGCAATATGATAATCAAAATGCACTAGAAATATATTAAATCAATCAAAGTATGTGCCGTCAGGTATCGGCAGAATAGAATAGTACCTCCCACTAATCATCAGGTATCATAAGAGGCGACTAAGGTACCAGAACCGACGGATGGCGGTATATCCATCCAAAACAGTGCAGCTCAAATGCACATAGCTGTTGCTATAGCTGCGCTCTACTATTGGCATCACGCTTGCCCAGCGCGGCAACTATGGGCCAATAACCTTCTTTCTTGGAGAGGCTTACTATCACGCAAGCTATATGTTTGTTTGAAGACTTAGGCAAATAGAAAAATAAATGAAAGACGTATTAATTCAAGAAAATCTTAATTAACATTTGCCTTCCGTCTGCAACACGGAACCCCAATAAAAAACTATCACAGCATTATGCGAATAATTTAACGTTCACGTACATTTGCATTTGAGTGTTCGTGTTAAGATAACATCGTAAATTAACATCTTATATTCTAATAGTTACTTTCACTCGGATGCAATTTCAAGTGATCTTATTACATATGTATATATCTTAGATGAATAGGATGTTCCGTTAGTCGTATGTTTGAAACTTTCTTGTTTATGTATAAAAATATTAATATGTATATATTTGCATAAATTAATCTCATCTTATTCTTGAGAAGTTTATAAAATTATCTCGCAATATACGCGAAGAGAAAAGCACCATACCCTGTACAAAAATATGACGTTAGAATAGTTAAGAAGTAGAACCGATAGATGGCCTTATATCTATCTAATATAGCGGGGATTGGCAGCAGCATTCCTTTAGCAAACGTACATTCTGCCTACGCCTGCTTAGCGGGACAATTTCGGGCAACATTTCTCTTAGGGTAGGCCCATCTCCGTTCTTTCTTATCCCCGCATTTAAACTACCCTGTTTTGGGTAGATATACCGCCATCTGTCGGTTCCGCCGGTACTATTTTAGTCTGCCAGTAATTGGCAAATTATTCTATTATTAATTTATTTTATACGTGTACTAAATTACACATTAATTAAATTATCAGAAAAGATTGATATGATCAATGAACTTGTTCCAACGCAGTCGTTTGCCTCGACATAGACCGTCGTTTCAAACCACACATCCGAACCTTGTCTTAGTTAAATAACGAGCCGTAAGCACTGCGAGTAAAAAACATCATTGTGTCAAGGTATTAAAGTGTTTATCTGCTTGCAGCTGCGAGTGTACCTGCATAGAATTTGCATGCGGCATGATATCCGCTGCTCCCAGCCCATATGTGACCACAGCCTGTGTTATGTCTTCCTTTGTATTAATATGCCGTGCTGCGTGCGAACATCCTTCGGTAAATTGTTTGACAAGACGGAGAGAGAATAAACATATATAAATAATAAACCGATATTATGAACTTAGTTTGCGACACTAAAACGATAAAAAAGTAATATATTCACACAACATCTCACACATTGATCAGACTCCGAGACGTGGACATCAGACGACAGAGGAATCCCAAATATAAAACATAAATACTTACATGTTTTCGCTTTTTTTCGCTCTTAACTTCTACTCATCACTAGTTTTTTGACAAATTCTTTTACAGTGGCAGCTATACGACTCTGGAATGAGCTTCCGTTGAATATTAAGCAATCCCCAAACAAATAAATCCTGAAACGCTATCTCCGTACTCTATTTACTGATGCTGGTTCTCTAACTTTATAACTCTATTTCAGATGTACGTCATTTTATATATATTTTTTATCATATGTATTTATTTCGTTCATTTATACAAATATGTATGTAACGTCTATCTATTTTGTATATATATTGTCTGCACCACTATTTATATATTTTTTGTTTCGTGTAATGGTTGACTGGGAGATAATGCCAACTTTAAGTCCGCCATTTGTACATTTTGTTAAAGTATAATATATACATAAAGTTTAATAAATAAATATTTTAACACTAGACACGGAACAAACAAATATCATCATATAAATTTTTGTCCTGGTTAGGATTGAACTCACGAACCTTGGGGCAAAAATAAGATCACTATCATCTGCACCATCGGGCCCGTCGCAATAATCTTAACATAATAAATAAAATACACATCTCACACATTGACCGCTCTGAGAAAAGTAGCTTTAAGCACTCCTGTTATACACATCTCTCAAGTTGTATCACGCAATCTCTCAAGTTGTATCAAGCAATCTCTCAAGTTGTATCAAACTGTACAGTAAGCAAAAACATACTATAATCGGTCCAGTAGTTAATAAGTTCGCCCCGGACAAACGCCGTGACACGTAATTTTTATATATATACCTAAGTATAAAACAGACACCATTGATCTTTCCGTAAATGTTTGTCCTGGGCTGGATTCGAACCTACAACCTATGGCGGACAATACTAGCACTACTGAATACGCTTTGGACAAAGGCTTTTTACCCGGTAAAACTTCGAAGTCCACATAGACGAAGGCGCTTATTAAATTTTGATGGGTTACACTCGTTACTTTTTCATACAAGCACTGCGGCTATATAACCAAAATGAACATTAATATAGGTTATGTACCGAATAACACGACTATAATTTATAGCAGGGACGATTATACGATCTGTATACACGATCCATCGTAAAGACATATCGTATCGTCACAATCGTGTAAAGATTCAAGTACGAGAATTCGAATAATTAAAATAATAACCATTGTGCATACAATCTCGAATTCATTGAATGAAATTATGTCATACCTATGTATACAAATCATGTTAAGTTTACACACATTCATCGACCGATGCCTATGGCAAATACGAGTACATGAATATCACACTGCGATGTGACGAAATGTACTTTACGCAGTGCGATATCAACGATGTTACGATAAATCTGAAATGTATGAAGTTAAGAAAAATTATTGCGTAAATTTACCTTTTAGGCGTATGATACAGATGCGTAAGTAAAAGTACTTAAATACAGTACTTATAATCAATTGATAAACTAATGAGTATTTTTGATAGCGTTCTTTGGTCACACGAATAGTTGCCATATCACGTTTGCTGATTAACTTCGATAAGATACCTAGAAATATTCGATAAACTTGCTATTGAAACCTAACCAGAAACGTGAACGTTTGTTTTGAAATTATAGTAAATATCCTTATCTTCAATAATGTTCAAGCCTAAATTAATATGCACTGTAGGTGTCGGCCATGTTGTTTATTAATTTATATTTTCAATTTAGTCTTTCTAATACTTTTTCGACATTTCGCAGATCTGAAGTTTCAAAGATATTAATTTCAAAGTAATTTTTGTATTTTCAAGTACGAAAAAAACTCAAATCAAATATTAATAATATAATAGCATTCCCCGCGACTCCATCCGCATAGACAGACGCGTCCCGCGTTTACCTCCTTAAGATCAAAAGTAACTTATGTCCCTCCCTAAGCTTTAAGTTATTTAACGAAATACCTTCACCAGCTATGCTCTAACAGAGCAAAGAGACAGATACATTATTTGGTCATAGGTACCGGCAGAGTAGAATAGTACCTCTCCCTGTACCAGGTATCGAAAGAGGCGACTAAACTACCTAAACCGAAAGATGGCGTGAAACCTACTAAAAACAGCAAGATTCACGATTGTCACCACGCCCACCAATGGGCATAATTTTCTTTTTGTTGGAGAAGCCTATGACTAGCCGTGGACGATAATGGTTTATCACAGTATTATGAAGTGTATGTACGTACGTACAGCCGTGAGGTACCGGCAGTGTAGAATAGTACCTCCCCCTCTACCAGCTGTCGTTAAAGGCGACTAAGAACCGACTGATGGCGGTAAATCCATGTTAAAAATTCAGCTTAAATGTACAGGGTGGGGACGGGCAGCAGCTTTCCAGAAGGGAAAGCTGTTATGCGGCAATTATGGGCAACATACCCCCTTTCTCGGGGAGGCCTTTGGCAGTGAACTTTTCATGGCTGGTATGATGATAATGAATGAAGTGTAGAAAGACTGAGCTCTGAGTTCGTTTTGTGGTTTTGTGAACACATCAGTTCGTTTATGTTCATGATTATCTTTGAAGGTATGTCTCCAGTCTGTGAGTAGTTTCTGAACAGTCTAGACAAAACGATTTAGTTCCACTACGTTGACTCCTATTCGACCCAATACATTTGTATAACTTTGTGTAAAGGAAAACTTGTACTCAGTATTGTGTCCCGTTTAATTATTATTAAATAATGATTCATGATGACTTCCGTCGCGTCCATCTTCCTGTAAAACACATTCCGCTTGAGCCGCGATAAGCAGTTCAACAAACTGTGTGTTTGTTACTTTAGATTTTGCGCTCTTGATCCAATATTTTAATACATAAATGGAAAAGCTGACTTACTGATAGACATATCAACGCAGAGCCTAGAAGGTTTAGGAATTTAAAATTACGCTCGTGTTGCTACGCAGGTGTTCTTTTTATAACGTAAACGAGCACTAAGAAAGGCTTTTTAAAAAATCACCGCCTAAACGGGTAAAACGGTGGTACAAAGTTGCTACGAATTTTGCCGTTTTTGAAGTTATTTGAACGGAATTTACATGATGGTTCTTTGTTAAAAGTCATCAAGAACGTATAAAACATTTCTTTTCCAAAATCATTCCTTAAGTGTGTGAAACGGGAGTGCGAATTTAGTATGCAAGTTCTCTGATTTTCAAAGTAATTTCAATAAAATTTGTGTTATAAGTTTCTAATAATAAAGATTGCCGTTCAAATAAATTCACTCATCATCGCATACATTTACCTGACTTTAAAATAAGTAGCATAAATCACTTGTGTTCCGGATATCAAACAGCAAAGGTATTACAAATATAATAATACTTAAAAATATATTTTTATAGAGACCAGACCCAAAACAAATGAAAAGTGCATTATCACTTTCCCCCAAGAAAGGGGGAATTTTGCTCATAATTGCCGCGCTGGGCAAGCGTGTTGGAATTTTCTTGGGGAGGCCTATGTACAGCATTGGACTTCCAATGACTGTAATGATGAATGCCTGCCAATAACCACGAGCCGTTACGACGATTTCAAATTCTAAAAACATCTGAGCATCGGTCGGTGAAACTCACATCGCCGGCCCTTTTCTATCGTGAGAATAAATTCATACCGCTTATTATATAAGGCTTAACTTAAGATGTTTTATGAGTCACTTTCGCCCCATTACAACTCGCAATTATCACGAGATGAATATCATATTACACGCATCTGGTTATTTGGGGATTTTGAAACTCCTAATCATTATGTATATGTTTGTGAAAATCAAATCGTTTCTTTAAACAATCCCTACTTATATTATAAATGCGAAAGTAACTCTGTCTATCTGTTACGCTTTTCCGCTTAAACTTATTTTGATGAAATTTGGCACAGACAATCATTAGACTCTGAGAAAGGACATAAGCTATTATTTTATTTGAAATAAGGGTTGTATGGGGTCGAAAGGTTGTATAGATGTATCGCTATTTTTATATTTTTAGAGCTAGAAACTTAAACCTATTTTCCAGGCCATTCAATCCATATAAAAAAACATGACGTTCAAAGTTTAATGACATATAAGTTAAGGTAAAGAGAAATGGTAATAACTGGTATATAATAAACAAAATAATAAATTAAAACGCGGTATGATGTCTAAGTAATCAGCTATTGGGTACCGGCGGAATATAATGACAGGTCGGATGACTTATGTGGTAGTGATCCTATTAGTGTAAAAAGAGTCGTGGGTTCATCCACACACACAAATATTTATGTAATAAATATTCGTGTGACATCTGTTGTTACATACGTGATTTACGCGACTTATCTTTGATTCAGGTCAATGTATTTATATTGAAATTATATTGTGCGAATTTATATTGAAAAAATATAATATTAGTTCCTCTATACTAGGGGTCCTTTTTTGTGTAGAAAAAAGGTATTTAGGTACCGGAACGACAGCTAAGTAAATCTACCGCAAAATATCTGGCCAGCAGTGTACAACTTCCTTCTTGTACAAATCTAAAAAGAACTAAGGTATAGTACTGTACGTACATTATAAAACATGGCCGCCAGTTCGTCTGTCTGTATATACATTCACGTTGCGTAATCTGAAAATCTAACGATAGGGTTTTTCTGACGGTTCTCACGTATCAACAGAGACAGATTTTTTATGCAGATTTAGTTGTAAATTAGTTTATTTGGAGAAATTCTCTGAGATTAGAACATGATCTTGACGATGATGCCTGAGCGTCAGATCCTAGGAGGAGCTCATAATAAACAATGCATGGGTAAAACGTAGAAATTACTTCAAACTAGCGGCCCGTCTCGGCTTCCTCCAGGACATAGTAAAACTTTATCCTGTTGATCCCGTTACAGAGGAATTCATAATGCATCTTCCAAGTCTTGGGTTTTTATATAAAACTTTTTTATATAAACGCAAATATTAGTTTAATCATTTTTTTTAACTTCGTTTTCCCGTGCAAACCTGGTCCTGCGATTTACAAACATTACAAGAGAGCTCCATTTCGGTGCAGTCGTTCTAGAGTTATGCGTACATTTTTGGTCTAAACTTCAATGAATAAACGTGTTCAGTGAGTTTTTGAAATTTTTATGGTTCAAGATTAAAATGAAAATGCACGATTTCAGCTATTTTTATTTAATATTTCACGACAAAATACTAGAACAGTATACGATGCGCAGTATGGAATTGATGATATCTATACTAATATTACAAAGAGAGAAGATAAATATTTTTGTTTAAAACAAATAGGCTCAAAAAGTACTGAACCGATTTTGAAAATTGTTTCATTAATAGATAGTTTTGACGTGAGATACCGGAAGAGTAGAATAATACCTATTAGGTGTCGTAAGAGGCGACATATATCCATCCGAATGTATCCGAATATATACAATGCAGCTCAAATGCCCATGGCGGTGATGGGCAGCAGCTTGCCCGTTGCGAAAGCGCAACACGCTTGCCCAGCGCGGCAATTACAGGCAAAATTCTCCGTTTTCTTTAGAAGGCTTATGTCTAACAGTGGATAGATAGTATAAAGATTAATAAAAAGTTACATCATTTCGGAGCAACATGGGCTAATTCATATTCACAAGAAAAATAGAGATTCCTAATTAAAATTAAAATATGTAAACCCAATTTGTATATTTGTACGTTTCGTAACAAATAAGCTCAACAACCACTGGACCGATTTAAAAAATCATTTTACAAATAGTTAGTTTCATTATCAGAGAGTAACGTATACTATATCGTCGATGATACTTCAATACCGCGTATGTAGCTAATTTAATAAGGTCCATTTTCCATCTTTTCTTGAATGAATTTTCAACTTTATTTGCAACTGCTACTTACGCGGCATTGCACGATCATCGACGTTATATTATCCCCATATTATAATAGGACAGAGAACTACGCTGGTAAAACTGCGGATGACTGCTATTATAAATACTAAAGTAAGCCTGTTTGTTTGTTGCCCTTTTACAATTATCTCTATTCTTTAATCTATCATTAATTAATTTTAATTCTATCTACTTATTTATTATAATAACACTTAGCATGCGAATAGCTAAAACTCAAGTTAGGGACATACGCTGTTATTAATCCCGATAACGATCCTACGAAAAGTTATAAATCCAGGCAGCTATATTTTCGATGTTTTTTTTTATTTATACGAAGTAAATAATTACAACTATAAATCGATATTTGTATAAAGAGCTAACAAGAGTTGTACTGGAAATTATTAGAACAGGACAATTTAATCTGTTCTACGTAAAGCCTTCCAATATAGTTTTAGGTACGTAAATAGGTTTTCCTTATTTTAAACAGGTCATAAGTAAATGTGTAACATATTTATATATAATTCAGATATAAGGCTTACGCCAGTTGAGCGTCATAGCAGATAACAGAAAGGTAAATAAGGCAATTACATATACCAAATATTTCATACCTACACTCGGCGTCGCGCCGAGATTGTCATCTTTGGCATACGGACAAAAAACTAGACTAACTACAAAAAGATAAGACTATCTCCCACTGCACCAGCTGTCGTCAGAGGCGATAAATGCACAGGGCGGGGATGGGCAGGACCTTCTTACTTAGAGAAGCATATATCCAGTGGGCTTTCAACGGGTGGTGTGATGATAATGATGATGATAGTAGTTAGTATAGTAGCACTCGTATCTAGTTAATTAATTTTTGGTTTAGAATAAATCAGGAAAAATGAAAACACAAATTAATAGCAACTAAAATGTTTTAATTTCAAATTTAGCCGGGCCCGATGGCGCAGATGGTAGTGATCCTATCTGGTGCGTCAAAGGTTAAAAATTCACGCAAATGTTTATTTTGTGATGAATTTGTATTTGTTTTGTGACTGGGTGTTTGTTGATAAATATCTAAACATTATATTTATGTTAAAAAAACCGAAAAATATATATACATATATAGTATTTATTACTCTAAACTTAGCTAGTGTATATACGAATCATGATCCAGGAGGTCATGTAGGCCCACTTTGTTTGTAGACTGACTTTGTACCTATTTGTATTGTGGTGATAATCACAAAATTCCAACACCTAATAGCGTGATCGGTGTGTAGAGACGATGTGAGCTCACTAAATAAAGTATAAGGAAACGTTCGTCATTTGATTGTAGATGTGATGATTTATCGATTTGCTTAATTTGTATAGTACGCTTAAGTTAAGGCTGACTCATACAATACCTAAAAGGTCAACTTTACCTATTTCTGGATGGTATTTGTATAATAATTATCATCATCATCATACCAGCCATAGGCCAGTCGACTGCCAAACATAGGCCTCTCCAAGAAAGGAGGTTTTTAGCCCATAATTGCCGCCCTGGGCAAGCGTGTAGGCAATCGCAGAGAGTATCTTTCGCGACGGGGATGTTGCTGCCCATCTCCGCCCTGTACATTTGAACTACACTGTTGCGGATGGATATACTACCATTGGTTCTGATTCCTTAGTCGCCTCTTACGACACCTGGTGTAGGGGGAGGTACTATTCTACTCTACCGGTACAACACGGCTTTGCCGCTACAACACAGTGTGTCTTATAAGATCTCTTTATTCCTGATTCGATCTCGCAGAGAGACTACAAGTGTTGCCCTCATTGATTTAATGATCATCAAAATTATTACGAAATCACATGTGGTAATCCATACAATTCATCACGCATATTTGTTATCAAGAGATTGGAATAACATTTATCTTTTTTTAATTGAATACGTGATTAATTAGGACACTTAAGGTGATTCTGAAAATCTAAAAGCTATATTTTGCTATCGTTATACTATATTTTGGTGTACAGTTTTAAATCCGATGGTTGAATCGGTGTCTGTTACGCAATGACGCCAGAGCGGCTAAAGGGATCAAGAAGCAATTCGTTTTGGAATAGGTTACAGTTGAAATTGGTACAATGCGTACTTTCGTTCCCCGCAAACATGTTCTCGTGGGATATATCTAGGTGTACTTTAAGGATCGGATTTTAGGAATTGGCACGATTTTTTGAACGGGTTGATGCCAGAGCGTTACATAGACTAATTTCTAGAATAACAAGAGCTCTTTAAGGATGAGATTAAAAGTTAAGGATTCTGGAACAAAGTCGCAGGCAAAAAGCTAATTTTGGTTATACATATGTCAATCGATTTACATAAATGTTTCTCAATTATAAATCTCTCCATTCGGCTATTGGAAAACATTATCACTTTGGTTTGACGGGCCTGTGGCATCCGGGAGTGTTCCAATCATGAGTGCTAAAGGTCTTAGGTTCAATCCCCAACCCAGGATAAACATCATAATGTCTGTCCTAGGTTGAAATTATTTTTGGTCTACGTGATAAATATGTATATATCGTCTAATATCCGTAGCACAAATGCTTTAAGCTACTTTACAAGTTCAACGAATGAGGTGCTGTGCTAATTTATTATTATTATTTCTTTATCCAAGAGGGCAAATTTCTCACAACTAAATTGTAATTTTAAAATACCTTTTATATCATTTAAATCAAATATTTATATATTTTAAGATATTGTTCTTTATTATAATAAGATGCAACGAGAATATCGGCTTGAGAACCAAACAATGTCCACCGAAGTTCCAGCAAATATAGAGATATCAATGCGTATACTAGATATCAACAAACGTGCAATGTAAGGGTGCAGACAGATGATTCACATTGCACCCCATGCCGGCGCCTCTGCATCGGAGCGGACGCCAGCAGCGGAGCGGGGGTGAAGCGAGGGCGTAGCGGAGCGCGGGCGGAGCGGGGGTACAACGGTACGGGGTGGCAAAATCAATACCCGCAGACATCCCGGGTGGGGACTAACAGTTATGGGGGAATTAGTCATCGAATTAATCATAATTATTTGCGGTAAACATTCAGTTTGATAGAAAGGAATGGTGTGGCATCATCTTCGAAACTTTAAAATTATATATGCGCTAAAATTGACATCCCCCAATTTTGGTATAAACTCGAAAAGCGATCCGTATTTTAATTTTGGACATTTACAAGTGTTTTCATTTTCGTTTTATATTTTAAATCGCATAGGACTGATTCTATTGACTTTTCAGTAATATTCATTATTGGCACAATTGTTGCTAAATTAATTCTGCCACAATATATATACCATTTACTTCACTATAAAAACACAGTATAAGCATGTAAATGTATAAAAAAATAAATATACTAGATACAAGCAAGAAGGACTAGTATTAAAAAAAAATTAAACATTTGAGGTGATGTAACTAGAATGACTAGATTT
>JACJUM010004390.1:4731167-4767433 GCA_020976665.1 Heortia vitessoides
AAAAAAAATTAAACATTTGAGGTGATGTAACTAGAATGACTAGATTTTAAACTTTTAACAAACTTTTCTAATGTAATGTATGTATAACATGGTATATAAATTGTTAAATTGTTGGTTCAATATAAGTAAGCTAATTTTTCTTCAATTTGCAGATAAACCTATTTTTTCTTTAGATTTATTTCCTTCTGTATATTCAAAATTCTGTGGCAATGTTTGATTTAACCCTATTAATAAACAAGCCGTAGGGTACTAGCAGAGTAGAATAGTACCTTCCTCTGTACCGGGAGTCGTGACACGAGACTTAGGGTCTGCACTGACATAATGATATATTCGCAACAACATATCAAATGCAAAACAGAGCAAAAATGAGCTGCAGTGTTTCTGCCATAAAGTTACGCATCACTGCAAAAAAATCTTGTCTTGGCGACACTTATGTCCATCGGTAGACATTCTTTTTTTTAATTTATATTGTTTATATTAAGAGCTAATAATTATGTAAATTTAACATAAAAATGATGTCATATGATCATTGAAAAAAAAATTAAGATTAGTTTGTCTGCTGTTGTTTTAACCAAGCTATATTTGAAATTAGTATAGTTGAGAAACACAGTGTAGATATGTACCGGAAGCAGCAGGTGGCGGTATATCTGTCCGAAATAGTGTACCTCATATGCACAGGGTGGAAATGGGCAGCAGCATTCCCGTTGCGAAAGCTACGCTCTGCGATTGCCAACACGTTTGCCCAGCGCGGCAATTATGAGCAACTTCCCCTTTCTTGGGGAGGCCTGTGTCTTTTTCTCCTGTGATATGATATTATGTTTGTGTAATCAAATGGAAAACAGTCGCTACACAAAATTAATGTCACTTGAATTAGACAGCAAACAGCACTCATATTTTTCTAGAAAAATATTTTTTATCTAGTAAATGTAATTTATAAATTCATATATCAAATTCAGGATATTCTAAGCATAATACCTTTCACAAAAGCAGTGCGTCGCTCTTAATTACAAATATAATTGGATACGTTTCTACTTTGACTTACATTTCTGAGCCTGACGGTGAGTAGTAAATAGCATTTCTCTGTCATATCAATGAAAGAAAGTGATTAGTCTTTATTTCAACAGTAAAACACGCGCACTTGGTCATGCGATCGCTGTATCTACATACCACTTCAAGAACGTGTTTGAACCATATTTCTAAAAGCATGATTTTTTTCAAATTTGACCACATACTAAATATATAATTGACGGGTACTATGGCGAAGACGGTCGTGATGCTATCTTGTGGACCCATATCTGTACGATGAATATTTGTGTTTGTTCTGTGTCTGGATGTTAAATATGCGAGATTATATTTGTGATTCTTTTGTTGTCTGTCCACATCACTAAGTCAAATCTACTTTATTCAAGTAGGCCCATTACAAGCACTTTAAAAACGTTAGTGAATTAATAATTAAAAAAGTAATTAAAAATAACAATAACATTTCCATACGATTGTATGCATAATCATAGACAATACAGATGACCCAAGGTATTATAAGTCATCTAACACATAGATAATTTGATTAGGACCACTTTAAAATAGTCTGCCTTTCTCAAGACTAAATAAAGTGCTTTAAGCGACTTATCTCAGAGTCAGGTCAATGAATGAGATGTTAATAATAATAATACTCTTTATTGTAAACAAAAAACTATATCAAGAAAAATAAAACTTGCAAATCCAAAATACAATTGGCGGCCTTATCGCTCAGAGCGATCTTATCCAGGAACCTTTGGATGGGCATAAACGAAGAAAATGTGATAGGCCAGTTCGATGTGTACTGCTATTTTATAAAAAGAAAATAAAGTTTTTTAAATACTAATACTATAAACCCACTGCACCAGGTGTCGTAAGAATAATGGTACCAGAAACGACAGACTATCCATCCGAAACAGTGCAGCTGTAATGCACAGGATGGGGACAGCAGCATCTCCGTCGCGAGAGCTGCTTTCTGCGATGGCCAACACGCTTGCTCAGCGCGGCAATTATGGGAAAAATTCCCCCATTTATGGGAAGGTCTATGTCCAGCAGTGGATTTTCAAAGGTTGTAATGATGAAATATATAAATAAAGATACCACTTATTTTTTGTTAATGTTGTGCGAATAATTGTTGTTATAATCTAGTTTGTGTTAATGTTTTATGTTTAATGTCGTTATTTATTTCTTTTAAATTATTTGAACTCAATCACAAGTGTGTCTTAAATGACAAAAAACACTCCTCGTTTACATATGCCAATAGATATATTTAGAATCCGTTATTAGTAAATAAAATAAAGTTTAAAAATTTTTAAAATAAAAATATTTTTAAGAGCTGTGGATTTTGGATAAATAAATAGACACGGCTACAGATCTATCCATGAAAATCTGTCCAATGTGTATTAGAACCAATTAATAAAATTTTTTCATGTATTTCAGTAAGCTCAGCAGCTTTAACAACATTTTCCAAGTTAATTAATTTATAGATACATATTATACACTAGCCGTGCCCGCGACTTAGTCCGCGTGGAATAGTAACTTTGGGGGCTATCGTAGCCTTCCCCGATAAATGTACTATCTAATATTGAAAGTTTTTTTCAATTCGGACCAGCTGTTCCCGAGATTAGCGCGTTTAAACAAACCAACAAAAAACTCTTCAAACTTTATAATATTACTTACTGTGCCCGCGACTTCGTTCGCGTGGTTGTCGGAAACTCTATCGAGATTATTTTTTGATTGCTCACGTTGGTTTATGTTATTGTATAATCGTGAATAAGATTTTTTTAAATAATATGTAAAAATTATATTTTTACTTTTGTTTAAAATAAAGCACGCTGTATTCAACCTTCAACCTGCTTGCACATTATAATGGTAGCAATAGCAAGCCTTCTTCGACAAATAATGTTATTATGAGTAAATCTTGAGAGATAGACACATACTGCCGCGGACTTTGTTTTTTTCTTAAAAAGGAATAATTCTTTAATATATAGTTTTTGAATAACTTATATCGTTTATGCAGCGCATGCGACGAAAGACCTCAAATGTGAATAATTTTCCTCGTTTTTGCTACATTTCTCACTGACGCTTCGCTCCTGTTAGTCTTAGCGTAATGTTATATAGCCTAAAGCCTTCCTCTATAAATGGACTATCCAAAAAAAAAAGAATTATTCAAATCGGACCAGTAGATCCTGAGATTAACGCGTTTAAACAAACAAACAAACAAACTCTTCCGTTTTATAGTATTAGTATAGATTATTAACTAGCTAACCCGACAGACGTTGTCATATGGTATATAGGTTTATCATGAAAAAAAAATTGCGACTGTCAATTGAGATACGAGTTTAAACTATGCTATCTCTCAAGTTGGATTAAAATGACCACAGTAGGTAAGCAACATTTGTTGAAATCGCAGTTTAGAGATTCATCCTGATAAACAACGTAACACGGAATTTTATATATAAATATTAGCTGTGTCTGCGACTCCGTCCATGTTCTTACTCTCTTCTTTTTGCGTAACCTCAACCCTTTACGCAGCCTACGCAACGAAAGTTCTCAACGAATATTTCCGGCGGTTTTTGCCACATCTTTGATCTATGCTCCTATTTAGTCGTAGCGTGATGATATATAGCCTTAGTTACTCTTTATTATATCAGCTATCTGCTGGTGAACGTCCCATCAAAATCGGTCCACCTGTTTCAGTAGAGATTGCCTCAAACAAACAGAGAAATAAAAAATGTATATTTAGTCATATGTACAAATTTAGATACTCCAATTTTATTTATATTTATTAATTATTATTTGAATTCAATGAAACATAAATTACTTTTTTAATTCTATTTACAAATTAATATTATAAGAAATCGATTGATGTCTATCTTTTAACAGATTCTAACGACAACAAATTTTTAGTCTTTAAACATTTATTTTTTTTTTAAACATTTCAAAACATGTTTCGAGATTACCAAGACTATCGTTCACAGACAACATTGAACAGGAACAAATATTTACCTTTTTATCGTGAGTTAGGGTCGCCATGGACAAGTCTTAAATAAATTTTAACCCTAAATGAAACAGTTACCTAATGTACATTTATTAATTGTTACGAATTTAAAAACAATCCTTTAATTGATTTTGTATTTATAAAATAAATTATAATCGTACGCAAACGTAAGTTGAAAATGTATTTATTCCTTAATTCGTTTTATATAAAAGATACGAGTAAATTGGATATGTGTCTATTTTAGTAATAACTTACATTCTACCCGCGATTTTACTTCATATCTCATCCTCGAGGATCTCTTGTTAATAAGGGAAAAAGTTTTGACAGGTAAACTGTGCAAAAAATTGTGCCGGTATCATGGACAAAAAAGGCAAATATATCCCATAGGTACATGTTATCGGGATAAAAAATAGCTTATGTGTTATTTTAGACTATCAATAACCCTTGGGCCACATTTCATCAAGATTTGTCGAGTCTTTCGGACGTGAAAGGGAAACAAACATACAACCACACATTCATCCCTACTTCCCTCCTAGTCCCTACTCTACCTACTGTCTGTTACGCTTACCCGCTTCAACCTCTCAACCGATGTTGACGAATTTTTTGGCACAGACAATCTTTAATTCTTTACAAAGAACATAGACTGTTTTTTAATTCGAAATAAGGGTTGTAAGAGGTCGAAAGGGAGTATGAAAAGTTTTATAAAAGGAAGTATCGCTATTTTTAGAGACAGAAACTTAAAACTTATTTTTAGGCCATTGATTCGATATAAATAAATATGAAATTCAAAGTTTATATAAGTTAAGGTAAAGAGGTATGGTACCCAAAAAACTATTCCACGCGGACTACTAGCAGTAATAATATTGTCCTGACTCTGCGATAAGTCGCTTAAAGACATGAGACGTCAGAGTTTAATTACAAATATAATTCTTACATACGTATTTAATACCTAGACACAGAATATACACAAATATTCTATATATTTGAGTATAAATGGACCTGACTGGCTGACCGAATGACTAAATGACTGACTGACACATCAACGCAGGGTCTAAACTATAAGGGTTAGAAACTTGATTTTTTGCACAGGGTTCATTTAATAAGGTAATGGGACACTAAGAAAGGATTTTTGAAAATCACCCTCTAAGTTTTTGAAGTTATTCGAATCAGATTCAGTATAAAGGTTCTCCATTGAAAGTCAAGAAACACGGGAAAAAGGGGGGTGTAAAGTTAGTATTAAAGTTTTACAATTTAACGGAGGTGAATCCACAGGGCACTGCTAGTCATCATATAATTGTTTGTCCTGGGGGGAGATCGAACCCGCGACCTTTGACTCACAAGATAGGAACCTGTATACATATATAGGGATATATATACATGTATTAGTAGTTTAAATATAAAAAATATATTAAATTGCCTTCATAATAATAAAATGAATTACAATTGTACGCGAACGTTAGATAAATAAAGATATATTCCTTTAATCATTAGATATAAAAGATATGGGTATGTCTATCTACGTATTTGATTATATAGATACAATTGTTACGTCTAATTCAAATAATCATGAATAAGAATGATATTAATTTTTATTATGTTATCGATTACTTTTATGGTCCAATCGAATTTACTTAGTGATCAAATTGTTATATGGCTACAATTTATTTTAACACACAGAAATTACATTGGAGTGTATATTTGTAATATTAATATACTTATATGCTTTTTACTAAAAGCATAAACATATTTAATGAGACTTTTACAGGCAGATAGCTGATGTAATGAGGAGTAATTTAGGCTAAGTAACATCATGCTACAATATTAGGAGTGGAGTATAAATAAAAATGTGACAAAAACGTTATACGTTTTAAAGAGAATATGATGCCCAAAGTCATTATTGAACACAGACGATGTCGCGGGCACAGCTAATATAAAAGATTACAAGATACGAGCTGTAAGAATACCTTATAAAACTATAACTAAATTAAGTAAAAATATTTTAACATTTATTTCATTACTCATACTAAAACTACTGTTCTAACAATTTAAAAACAGGATTGCTTTAACATTCGACATGAGACCTCATACATAGTCCGTATTGGTGCCTCCCGCTCACCTGCTTCTTCCTTCAAATTGTGTATGGATTGCTGTGTTTATAAAGATGAAGGAGGCAGTGAAATTACTGAGT
Organism: Heortia vitessoides; assembly: GCA_020976665.1. Lineage (NCBI taxonomy): Eukaryota > Metazoa > Arthropoda > Insecta > Lepidoptera > Crambidae > Heortia > Heortia vitessoides. The sequence continues at coordinate 4,737,371 of JACJUM010004390.1, forward strand.
AATGTCAAATAATATCTTAATGTCGCTAGGTTGGCAACATGCTAGTGATGTCCTTGCGATATTATGAGCGTCTATAGGCTGCGTTGACGCTTACTATCACGGACTGTATGCCTGTTTGTCGACCTCTTCTAAAAAAACACATTTACATTTTTTGTTTGACGTTTCAGTTACCTTACAGCCGCCGTTTTGAACTATACAGAACGGTTGCCGAAAAGGTTAATTTTAATTTAGTTAATTGAAGAGATTATTAGATAATAGTTATTCTCAAGGGTCTATTGTAGCAAAGATAACGAGTTAGGTAACCTGCCAAGATACACGTTACGTGATGTGTGAAAAAAGAAACTACTGGGAAATAGAGTGAATCGCACCATAAACGGACTAGCCGAGAAGCAATTTATGGCGTCTTGTAAATTAAATTAGCCGTGGTGAATTAATCATCACCAAGAATTTCACTTTTAAATGTTCCAAACTCTATGTAAGTGTATTACATAAAATTATGATTTTCTATCTTTATATATATTTTGATAGGCCCGATGGCGCTGATAGTAGTAATCCTATCTCATGTCAGTGGGTCGTAGGTTCGATCTCCACTCGGGACAAATATTTGTATGACGATGTTTGTTTATTCTGTGTCTGGGTGTTAAAAATAGGTATTTAAGCATTATATTTGTATTTCCTCTATTGTCTGATGTCCGTAACACAAGTGCTTTAAGCTGCGTTAGATATAAGAATTTTACTAAAAAATATATATATATATATATAATTTTCATGTCACATTGTTTGTCCACTATTGTTTGTACTTCTAAACTACTAGATCGATTTTAATCAAATCAATTTAGAGTACACATACTTAGAGTAGATCAAATGTAACATAATAAGAGAGAATTGACAGCAGCATCTGCATTGCGGATTTGCGATTGCCAACGATTTAGGCCCAGGCAAATTTTCAATTCGGACCGGTAGTTACTGAGATAAGCCCGTTCAACCAAACATAAACAATCTTTTAAGCTCTATAATATTAAGTAAAGATAAGAATACCAAACAAAACAATACTATATGATTATTGTATATGTTTGGGATAGGTGAAAGTAGGCGAACATATCTTAACCAGGTAGAAGAGGTATTAAAAAATAGCCGGGTCAGGAGTACCAAGAATAGATGGGCGTGAATAAAAGGACTAATGAGAGTAAGGGAAGCGTGAGAGGTATGCCAAGATTCTAGCAAGTGGAGATCCATAGTCTCTGCCTACCCTGGTGGTAGACAAGGGTGATGTGTGTATGTATTTGTTTAAGGTAATTGGATAAAATGTTCAAAATCAACAAATCCCAAATTGACTAAAAAACGATTGTGTTATTTGTTATACTAGTTAGCTTCTTTAAGATTGATTCCCTCCTTGTCTTAGGAGTAATCACCCTTAGAGATAAAACGGTTACTCTAGCCTTTGTTCCACAGATTAAAATACCTCATAAACCAAAGAGAAAGGTCTTAATACGCCGCAACTTTTAAAACAATAGTTAAATGCATAAATACTTTTTGGATAACAATTGTTTTTGGATAACAAAAAAGTACGACTTAGTAATTAACTTTTGATCAACTTTGTAATCAACTTTGTATCAATCAATCGATGCTATTAAAAAAGATAAATATTTACCCCAAATAAATGCATGAAACATGGTTTTTGAAACGTTGGAATAGCTACAGACAAACTTTTTTGTTTGTATATGACTTTGTAATTGTTTTTCAAATAAGGTTCCAACACGATGCCCCGATTTCGTCAGTCAGTGGTGACAATATCTACCACATTTCTGCCTACCTGGCCAGCAAGACTACAATACGCCCCCGATACAATGGGATGACCTACTCGGCCCGCGTGATTTTGGAATTGACTGCCTTCGGCCAAACGAATGACGCCGACATGTGCCACCGATTGAAAAAAAAAATTGAAAGGGTTCCAGAGTATCTCTCAAAATAGATTTGTTTATTCTGTATCCCACATTTCGAAGTGCCGCGTTGACCACCCCATATGTTTACTTAGGAGGAATCGGTTATTTAATTCAACAACTATTTATTGCTCGATTATAATATTCTAGACGTTATTATCGAAATCTAAATATAAATTAACAGATCCTAAAGTCATTCAGGTATTAAAAAAGCCGGAATGCCCCAGTTTTTGTCCATCGCGCTTGCGTTTGAGCAAAATGGCCGAAAAGCGACCTTCACTCGATCACTACCTATGGCAGATACAGTCGACCACACAGCAGGTGTATCAAAACAAGTATAAACTGAGCCCACCTTTATATTGAATCGAATACAACGCGCGGGCCAACATAAGTGAAATGTTATCCTAGATATTTGGTTGACTTCACACACGAGTCGAGCGACGACGCCTCTCTACAATAACCCAAAGCGAATACCGTTCACGTTCCTAATTCAAATCATTAAAAACGTTTCAAACGAGAAAACGGGAGCGAATAATTCCAAAATCATAATTATCTCAGACAGTTACAATATTAGAATTTTACTTAATTAAACACCGAATTCAGGTTAATGCCAGTCAGACAATTAGTCCAAAACTGCCGACTCACAGAGAAAGCACAGGTGAAACTAGAGAAATTAAATTTGGTTAGAACGCGTCTAAAGGCTAGATACAAGCCGGCCAACGGCCCATATGCCACGTAAACGATTACGTGTTTTCTGATACCACAGCGATATCAAGGCTCGAATGTTATCACCCTGATTACCTGTGGTGATACCAGTAATAATTAATTACCTCTGTTTTACATATCAGATGACATTTTTGATGAATTTGAGTGCCTCTATCAACGCTGTACTAATTAATATGCAGACAACACTGTCAATGAAATATGAAATAAAGTTTTTTAATTAGAACAAAATAGTAAAAACAATTCATAAAAACATTGCCCCATATAAATTTTAAACAATACAAAAAAGACTCTCATAAACCTAAAAATATGTATAAGCAATCAATATACACTATAATCTAAATTAAACACCAAGGATTTAATATTCTAACCCATAACAACTCGTACGAAATTACAACAAATGAAATAAACAACATAAGGCCCCGCAAGTTCAATTTTTTCCTCAACGCTATCAATGGAACTCTACAAAAATAACTTAAAACACTGAGGACGTTTAAAACTCGACTCTGGTAACCCTGACTATGCGAGCATGTTTACCACATCTCCATATATGGTGACAAAAGTGGAGGGAGCTTGTGATTGGTTGAAAATAAATTGTTGCCCATAGTGTGTGAGCTGCTCCGCTGATAAGGCCAGTTTTATATAGTCTATCCCCACAAGCCGGCAATCATTTAGTAGTGGCCAGCGTAGCGACGCGGAGTGTACTCGTTGCTTAGAAATAACTTAAATTAAAAAGTAAGTTTCAACTTGTGCTTGTTTTTTAAGTTTTATCAAATTAATTTTACAACATCTAGACACGCGACAAAATATTTTTATAATAGTGTTCAATATATTTTTTTTTAAATTAAAGTGCAGGTGACGCCATTACGTAATACTGATTACGTAATTTTAAAATCAGTGAAGTGAAAAATCTCGTGACTTTAATTCTTTATCTTAGTTGCTCCAGTGTTCAATTGAATATATAGGAAATTAATAAGGGACTTGCCTATTTCAGACAAATCAAAATGTGCGACGAGGAAGTTGCCGCGTTGGTAGTCGACAATGGATCCGGTATGTGCAAGGCCGGTTTCGCGGGAGACGACGCGCCCCGCGCCGTGTTCCCCTCCATCGTGGGTCGCCCGCGCCACCAGGGTGTGATGGTTGGCATGGGACAGAAGGACTCGTACGTCGGTGACGAGGCCCAAAGCAAGAGAGGTATCCTGACCCTGAAGTACCCCATTGAACACGGTATTGTCACCAACTGGGATGACATGGAGAAGATCTGGCATCACACCTTCTACAATGAACTCCGTGTCGCCCCTGAAGAGCACCCAGTCCTGCTCACAGAGGCTCCCCTCAACCCCAAGGCCAACAGGTACGTTCAATGACCGCGATCGCGTTTCTGACGTCATGGTGCTTTTATAACGTTACATTGGCTCTGCTCGCCGCCGTGTATGATCGTATCCGATAAGCTAAATATGTTTCTTTGCTTATTACAGGGAAAAGATGACACAGATCATGTTCGAGACCTTCAACACACCCGCCATGTACGTGGCTATCCAGGCTGTCCTGTCCCTGTACGCTTCAGGTCGTACCACCGGTATCGTGCTGGACTCCGGTGACGGCGTGTCTCACACAGTACCCATCTACGAGGGATACGCCCTCCCCCACGCCATTCTGCGTCTGGACTTGGCTGGCCGTGACCTCACAGACTACCTGATGAAGATCCTCACCGAGCGCGGTTACTCGTTCACCACCACGGCCGAGCGTGAAATCGTCCGTGACATCAAGGAGAAGCTCTGCTATGTCGCCCTTGACTTCGAGCAGGAGATGGCCACCGCCGCCTCCAGCAGTTCCCTCGAGAAGTCCTACGAACTTCCCGACGGTCAGGTCATCACTATCGGAAACGAGAGGTTCCGTTGCCCAGAAGCCCTATTCCAGCCCTCGTTCTTGGGTATGGAAGCTAATGGCATCCACGAGACCACATACAACTCCATCATGAAGTGTGACGTGGACATCCGTAAGGACTTGTACGCCAACACAGTATTGTCTGGTGGTACCACCATGTACCCCGGCATCGCCGACCGTATGCAGAAGGAAATCACTGCTCTGGCTCCATCTACGATGAAGATCAAGATCATCGCTCCTCCTGAGAGGAAATACTCCGTATGGATCGGAGGATCCATCCTCGCCTCCCTGTCAACCTTCCAACAGATGTGGATCTCGAAACAGGAGTACGATGAGTCCGGCCCCTCAATCGTTCACAGGAAGTGCTTCTAAATTACAAAACTGACTGTTCCTAATTTATGATGCCCTACACCAGTCCCCGATATGGGCGGCTCAAATTACGCTTGTGATTTATTATTTAAGTACAGTATTTAAATAGGTTGTAAGGTATCGTAATATGCATATTACGTGAATTCAATTTTGACAAAGATTTTTGATTTATTTATGAGAGTCACTAACCAATGTTTGTAATAAAAATAATTTATATACCGGTATAAATTTGCATTTTAATTTGTCCAATCCAGCGGCCCGGTGAACGGAACTTCACAGTCGGATACAGCCTTATACAGCGAGTTGGTCGAAAGTGAAAGATGAGTACCGTTGACGATCTCTTTGACACAAATCTTGAGTTCTCGAGTCTTGTGATCGGCTGGTTTCTAAATCGAATGCAAACCCATTTAACAATTTTAACTTACATTCCTACACTTTATCTGATTGAGATATAAAATTTGATAGTATAGGTGTAAGATTAATTGAGTAAAATCATCTGATTACAACTGATGACTTGATAACAAAACTGAGATAGCGCTTAATAATGGTATGGCACGTACAAGTCAACCATAATACAGACGACTGGTTGGAATGGCGTTCGTGTCAATGATACATTAAATTATAATGAAACTGGGAGAGGTTAGCAAACGACTACAAAATGGCATTACAGTATTAATTGATATTGCACTAAGAACCACGCCCTTTGTCCTAGTCACAGTTAATGAAATGTCAGGGGTACGTCCAGAAGTTGGCCTTCAGCAAGACGCGTCTGTTACGGTACCGAGGTCTTTCGTATTTACTTCCGTTGACTCAGGGGTTTATAGGAAACGCTGTTTTAAATTCTTGTTACGTTAGGTGTCAATATTTCCGGAAATTCGTTTATTATTCAATGAGTCAGTTGAAATCATGTGTCATCATGTGATAGTGAAGACATGTCAGACAAAGATCAGAATTTCTACGTTCTTTACGTTACGATTCGACCTTAAACTTGAACCTGGGATCAACCTGTCGTAAATAGAATTAGTTTACTGACCTACAGCGGTGTTCCAAATATACCCGGTTATTATTGGAGCTGGCGCTCCCGCAGGCCAGACTATGCGTAGATACGTCACGCTGCACTATTTCTGTGCGCTGTTTGGAAGTCATCAACGGTTTCACTGCTCTTGTCGATTGATACGACACGCAAAGCTTTTCTATTCTAATTTAGTCTCTTTCTCCCGGGACTAGCGGCTAAAATCGTGGAACAGTGACTTGTTTTCGCATCAATCTGCAATCAATCCGTTTATTTACCAATTGCAAAATTGCTCTACAATTCCAATTATTTGAACCCTTTCGTTCCGTTTGGTTGCTTATGTTGGCAACACTGTTTAATAGCGAGATTAGATGTGCTGTGACAATTTACCATGGAACTTTTGCTTTCTTGGTCATTATTAGTCACTGCGTAATAAGTAATTTGTATTCTTTCGAGTATCACCCGTTGTATCACAATCGGATTATTTTTTGGGCTTACCCTAGATAATATTGAGTTTATTATACCTCTTTCATCGAATTCTCACATAGCAATTCGTTCAGGAAGATATTGCTGCGGTAAAGAAACAATGCGCTAGCATTGTAACTAAACAAAAAGATATATTTTGCTCTACTCTACTTCGATTTTTCATTGCAAACTATTAGTTATTACAAGAATTGAAATAAGATTTTTCTCTACGTAAACATTCAATAACCCAAATAATAACAGCATAGTTTGTATGGCAACTTGAAATGCAGTCATTAACAAATAACCAACATTGCTATCAAATTAGTTATATATGTAGTAGGGAGCATCGGCAGCCCCTTCTACTGATACTAACGCGTAAAGGGCAACCCAGCGACTATGCCGATGACCCTACAATGAAGTAATAAAGGCTATTTCAGTTTGGCGATGTCACTGTTGACCTACAGCCCGGCGGGCGTCGAACCCATGAACTTGTGTGGGTCGTCCGCAGCCCTCCGTAACATTAAGCACCCCAGCCAGTTTGGTATATTTTATGATAAAATTTCGTGTTTAGTTGATGGATTGCTTCTAAGGTATTTATTGAAAGAAAGCGTATTTACTAGTTTTCTCTTCGTTCATCTATAAGCGTATATAACCAGATTTATAGATATATTCTAGTTAGAGTTATATTGTTTTTATTGCTACTCGTGAGTATAAATATCTTATTATAATATACATATAGTTCAATAAATGGTTTAGAACAGAACATATAAACAGTCTTTATCTATACTAATACTAGCGGCGCCCTGCGGTTTCTCCCGTGTAGTTAGTTCCCTTTCCCGTGTGAATAATTTATAATAAGTTCAAGTAATTTGCGTTTTTTTGTTCCAAAGTCAGGTGCGTTTTTGTTATACTACATTTTATAGTGACTTGATTTTTTTGACGTTTTATGTGACGTCACACGGGAACGCGGTCGATGGGAATAAAAAGTACCATGTGTCCGTCTCCTGGTTCTAAGTTACCTCCCCACTAATTTTCAGGCAAATTGGTACAGCCGTTGTTCAGTTATAAATACTGCAACTAACGTGACTTTCTTTTATGATTGCTTGTTTGTTTGGTACGGTGGGCATCAGATCAACCTACTCGTACCTAAATTTGACAAAATTTACAGTCGTACAGTAATATCGATTGCGAAGTTTTGACCGATTTGGGTAAGTTGTTGTAAATCTGTTGCTGTGTATACGATGTAACTCAACGTGTAGTCGACCGATTTCAATAATTCTCACATCATTAGAAAGCTACATCTTTACCGAATAATTAATAATAGGCTGTATTATATCACATAATACCAAACTATAAAGACGTAAAATGTAATGTAATGAGGCAAGATTATATTTTGGCCCGATGGCGTAGATGGTAGTGATCCTGTGCAATGCGCCAAGGGTCGTAGGTTCGATCCCCACCCAGGACAAATATTTGAATGATGAATATTTGTGTTTATTCTGTGTCATGTTATTATTATATCGCGCGTGTGTAAAGAATAATGTTAAAAATTACTTATTATCAATATAATTACATATGTTTTATATATTTTTTTATCGGTACGTATACTGAAAACAAAAATTATATTCCCTAGTATATATTTTGAAATACGTATGCACAAGATATTTTTTATTAATTTAGTAAATTTGTAATATAAATTTGACGGTAATTTATTAGTGTTACAATATCAGAGAGATCCGTTTTCTGTTTCTAAAAAGTCTTTCGTGTTACCAGTTCACATTGGAGCCCAATAAAAATTCTCGAGTCGTCGCTGGGGTTGACGGATAGCGAGCGTCGAGACCGCCTGCAAGGTTGCCGAGGGTCAAGGGCGAGACGCGATTGATCCCGGCCAGTCCCTGCCCCCGCGCCACTCCGCCCCCTCGCCCGCTCCCCTCTATGCGCCCTCTCGGCTAGACTGCACTAAGGTTGCTAACTTGGCCACTTATAATAACCTTTTTTGTCGCATTTGTTTTCTTCTCATCTTTAGACGCATCAATGAGCTTACGATATTAGAACAAAGAACTTTCATTATTACAGTTAATATTTTAGTCGCTGCTACAATTACATTTTAATATTCACTTTTAAGGTAAAGTTGTGTTAAGGTAACCTTTTTGTAGGCCATGATTTATCGGCAGAGTGGAAGAGTGCCTCCCTCCATACCAGATGTCGTAAGAGGCGTTTAAGTTTCCAGAACCGATAAATGGCGATATATCCACCCGAATCAGTGTAGCTCAAAATTCAGGGATGCTGCTGCCCATCCCCGCACTCGGCGGAGGTGGACAGCAGCATCCCCGTCGCGTTATGGGAAAAAAACAAAATTCAGAGCAAAATTCCGCCTTTCATGGGGAGGTCTATATCTAGTAGTGAACTTCCAATGGCTGGTATGATGAAGATGATGATAAAAGCCGTTAAGTAGACAAAGCATTTTCTTTCTCAAAAGATCAACTATTGTCGTTATTATACCTATATACGCGTCGCGTCGTATCGTAGTATTTTGAAATAGCATAATGTGTAGAAATAGAATCCATTTATATAGTTATTAATAACAAGGACAATAACATCGTAAGCTTGAAAACTTACGTCAGAGGTCAGACATCTCTTAAATTATGTTCACAAGCTATAACTATACATGTTACAACAGAATCCAATAGTTACTTTAAAGAGTGCCATCTGGTTTCCTCACGGCAAAAGGCCCTATATGTGTCGAAGTATAACTCGTTACAATTCAAATAGGGAATGTTTGCCAGCCCTAACAAAGTTCGAACTGCTACCTCTACGAACGATAACCACCCTTGCATCTCAGAAAACAGAGCTTAATTTCGGATGACAGTTGTAATGGTATGCGAGTGTGCGGGAGCCGCCATGAGTAAGACCATATTTGGGCATAAAATTTTCCGAGGCATTGCAGCAGACTGCAGAGTGCAGCTACAAATTTGTACAACGAATACTAGAGTCTAGATTAATGATGATACGGATCTATGTTGTTATAATTACTACCAACTCGTGAATTCATGCGTAAGAAGAAAGTTTTAATTACTATTTGTTTCACCGAAGTCATTCGAAAAAAGAAATGTAAATGGATCATTGACTCCTCACCAGGCATCAGTATGATAATAATCTTGTTGATGACAGATATGTCAAATCAAAAAAGAATGATAACGATAAAAATAAATCTGCTATTTTGATTATTAATTCCGGAAACGATTTATGGATTTGTTCTTGATTTAATTCTTGAAATGTTGATGCAGATTTGTCTAGCAAAGTCATTTATTTGTCTTTATATGCAAAATTATGTTCGACATTTTTGTTATCTTACGTCAAGTGATTTCAGATAGCTCTTTTTGAAAACGGCCACGAAAGTTACTTAAGTGAGTAGTGAACACATGAATGTTAAACAATGTTACAGGATCAATAAAATTTTCAGTTTTAAAATTGGTATTTAGCACCGCTCCGGCATTATCCCCGATATTAACTTATGTTTAATAATATTGTTGCCGGTTGTATGCGGCCTGTGTCCAGCGCGATCCTGCTGTATTTGGGGCTGTGCCCTATAATTACCGGTCCTATTAGAGATTACTTGGGGAGGCCTATGTCCAGTAGTGAACGTCTTATGGTTGATACGATGATGACGATGATGATATGGGGTTTCATAAAATAGCAATTTATTTTGCTGGTGTTCCGTTACCTTTAATATTTAGTAAACTTTATTCAATAGTTATAGCAGCTGATAATATTTTTAAAGACTGACGTCAGCTAACAAGTCTGTTCTTAACAATAGGCTATCAGATTAATGTCATAAGCAGCCAACCCGTCGGGCAGGTTTACATAAAAAGGAACAAAGGGAATTCTTTTGTCCTACAAGAAGGTCTTTTACGATATTCCTTGGAATGCGTTCACTAAACCAAGGCTTGTGGTTATGCTAAATTAATTTTATTATACTTTTACTAACGTGACGAACAAATTAAACAGTCACATAATTAAATTAGAAGTACGGTGGGCAACAGATCCACCTAACCAAATCTGTCAAATTTTCACAGTCAATTTTGAATTCAATGTGTCGCTTTTATAGATTAATATCGATTGCGAATAACAGAACAGAATAGCGAACATATTTGTGTAAGTTGATCTGTCACTGTATGTACATATGCGTGGAAATTAACTTGCAAGTAATTCGTCGTTTCTAATGAGCGCTGAGTTCCGGAACCAAAAGACGGCTGTAGATCTTTCAGAAGCAAAGTAACTCAAACAAAGCGGGGTGGTCACCAGTATAGGTACTCATGAAGCTGTGCTCTGAGATTGCTACCACGCCTACTCAGCGCAACATTTATAGGCAAATTTCCTTATTCCTCGGAGAGGATGTCCAGCAGTGGATGTTCTACGCCTAGCAACCGATGATGATTTAATGAGCACAAGAATAATGAATATTGTAACGCGATCCATGGCGATGATCCTATCTTGTGCGCGAAAGGTCGCCAATCCCCACCCAGGACAAAGGTTTATATGATGATATTTGTGTGTTGTTCTGTGTCTGGGTGTTCATTGTATTTAAGTATTATATTTGTGATTCCTCTGTTGTCTGATATCCGTAACACAAGTGCTTTAAGGCAATTATTTCGGAGTCAGGTCAATGCATGCGATGTAGTGTGAATTTATTTATTGATCCATTAAAAGCTTAACGAACTGCGGAGAGGGTGGAACGCTATCAATACACCCAGGACAAATATCTATATGATATATATATTTGATTTATTATATGTATATATATATATATATTTGAGATGTTGTGGAAATTTATTTATTTATTATTATATTTATATATAAAACCTAGCATTAATATAGGACAGGTAAACTCCCTAACCCTTACCGATCAAATCGGTTAAGAAAACCTGTTCTCAGGCGGTTGCATTCCAGAATCCTCGCGGGATCAGGCCGAGAACGAATATCGAAGTTCGCACAGGTAAGCACATATTAATTGTTGGATATTGTATTTATAGAGACGAGTATGTAGGCCAGTTTGCATCAGATATCGGGCAAATGGTGCGTTCATACGAGTAACGTGATCACGCTTAATTGGCGATGTCCCAGTTTTATACGTACCTAACTCGACTGCAGTCGTGAAGATACAGCAACAATAAGAATATTTGATGATGCGATTTGACGATGCGATGAATTTAAGGAACATGATGGATTTTGAAATAAATACAATCTGGTTTGGACAAGAGAGGCAATTAAAATGTTTTTTTTATTTATATAAGACTAGCTGTGCCCGCGACTTTGTCCGCGTGGAATTGTAGCTTTGGGCAGCATATTTTCTCTCGAACAATAAACTTCCACGCAGCGCACGCAACGAATGTAAATTTTTTGCCCTTTTTTGCCACATTTTTAATCATAGCTCCACTCCTTTCGTACGTAGCATGATGTGACGTGACGTGAATATAGCCTAAGTTACTACTTATTACGTAAATGATGTGCCAGTGAAAGTCCCGTCAAAATCGGTCCAGCCGTTCCAGAGATTAGCCGGAACAAACAGACAGACAGACGGTCAGACAGGCAGGCAGGCAGGCAGGAAGACAGACAGACAGACAGACAGGCAGACAGATAGACAGGCAGGCAGGTAGACAGACAGACAGACACACAGACAGACAGGCAGGCAGACAGACAGACAGACAGACAGGCAGGTAGACAGACAGGCAGTCCGACAGGCAGGCAGGCAGACAGACAAGCAAAAATTGTAAAAAATAAATTTTGATATGTGTACCGTATATACATTCATATACATATAGTAGAAAGCGGTTATTTAAATATTACAAACAGACACTCTAATTTTATTGATATATATAGATATGTCGACAGACAAAGAGACGCTAGCGCGTTGCCAACCTTGTGACTTGAAAATACCATGTCACATTAACCAATTGGCAATTGAATTCAAACCGAATCACCGATGCAGGCGGTCTTTGTTTTAAGTCTACCTCAGGTAAAATTTTATGAAACAGAATTCCACGTTATAAGTAAATTGATTCTTAAATGAACGACAGAAACACTTACTTGCTTCTGTGGATTGTGCAACCTTTCATTTCTTGTTCTTGCATTTATTTTCCTGTTATTTGGTAAAGGGATATATTGTTATATATCCCTTTACCAGGAAAAATTCTTCAAGTATTAGTCAACCATCGTCTCCTAAAGTAAAATCTATAATCTATACATATAAATAAAATTGCCGCGAGGTACCGGCAGATTAGAATAGTACCTCCCACTGCACCAGATGTCGTAAGAGGCGACTAAGGTACCAGAACCGAAAGATGGCGGTATATCCATCCGAAACAGTGCAGCTCAAATGCACAGAGCGGGGATGGGCAACAGCATCCCCGTCGCCAAAGCTGCGCTCTGCAATTGCCAATAAGCTTGCCCAGCGCGGCAATTATGGGCAGAAAGCCTCCATCCTTCGAGAGGCCTATGTCCAGCAGTGGACTTCCAATGGCTGGTATGATGATAATGATGAAAAAATTGGAGTGTCTATTTGTAATATTAAAATAATCGATTTCTACTACATGCATATATACGATACAAATACCAAAATATATTTTCTTTACAATTTTTTTTGTCTGTTTGTTCCGGCTAATCTCTGGAACGGGTGGACCGATTTGGACGGCACTTTCACTGGCACATAGTTTATGTAGTAATAACTTAGGCTATGTTACATTACGCTACGTGCGAATGGAGCGGAGCTATGATTAAAAATGTGGCAAAAACGTGCGAAAAATTTACGTTCGTTGTGTGCGCTGCGCGGAAGTTTGTAGTTCGAAAGAAAATATGCTGTCACATATACACGCGTAAAGTCGCAGGCACGGTTAGTTAATAATAATATTCTTTAGAGTGGAAGTGAGCTCACTGCGTTCTTTTACCAAACGAAAGCGGCCCGAAATTATAATCCACATCCGTTTAATTTACATCTCCGCCACATGTCGCGAGTATTTCTCAACATATTACAAACCCCTATTCAGTCCCACGCCCCATACATGCATACAGCCGTATCATTAGTATCTACTAGTCTGGTAACCATACATTTGTCACCACCCAAGATTCGTAATGAGTCATAAGTTTAAGAACATTGTCATAATGTATTCCGACAGCGACCGTATTTTCAATACAATGCTTCAACGAAACATTAGAATTCTAAGCGCCTTATATGTTTCCTTGGTTGAGTCATTTTGATACTAGTTATTAATACATAGCGAGCTTGTTCAATAAATAAGAACCGTGAGGTACCGGTAGAGTAGAATAGTACCTCCCTCTGTGCCAGGTGTCGTAAGACGTGACTAAGGTACCAGAACCGACAGATGGCACTATATCCATCCAAAACAGTGTAGCTCAAATGCATAGGGTGGGAATAAGCAGCATCCCCGTCGCAAAAGCTGCATTCTGCGATTTCCAACACGCTTGCCCAGCGCGGCAATTATGGAAAAAAAACAAAATTAAGAGCGAAATTCCGCCTTTCATGGGGAGGCCTATGTCTAGTAGTGAACTTCCAATGGCTGGTGTGATGAAGATGATGATGATAAGCCGTTTATTAGACAAAGCAGTAGACTTCCAGTAGCTGTAATATTTAGCTTGTTAAAATACTCTTAGTGTTGGGTTACGGCATCAAAGACACAGTTTTGACGATTCATCGACTTCCTGTTGAGAAGAAAATTTTAAGGACACTAAAGCAATACAATGTAGAAGTGCTCTCCAACTGAGAGGGTCGAGTCTTGAGCTACCTTGCGCGGCCTGAGTGCTCTCGTTTTCCTCAAGTCCACAAGAAGCTCCGATAGCACTTCCGAGAGACAGGCTGCGAGGAGGTCAGAGGTCGACGCCTGTTTTACACACCCGTCTATCAACTTGTTAACGTTGTTCCGACACGAAACTTATTTACATTTGCGAAGCAACATTATTTATTGCAGACGACATTCGTATTTAATGTTTCACTAATGCCAACTGATCAAATTTCTAAATATGTATTGCATTAATTTTGTTAATTGTGAATAAATTCATAAACAAAATTGTTTTATACATACAGCCTACCTTGAATAACATGCAACGTAGGTATATAAATGGAGTAAACTGTAATTGTCTATAGTTTGGGTGATTATTTTCTCTTTGGTCTTGTTGAATGACAAAATTTGATTAATGCTATAACAAGAAATTTAATAAAGTTTGAACTTAACAATTTGAATTATAATCCCAATGGTCATATCTAAACTTTTAGTCGAAAGTGAATACTATGAGAGGTTGATATCTAGATTATTACTATTCATATTATAAATATTAGCAGAATTTTATAAGAAGGCAAGACTGTTTCTTTTTGTAATAAAAAAAATATAAAATAGGTTCTGATGACGCCAAATCAATAGGTTTCTAGGCTCAGCATCAGTACTTATAGATTTTATAATAAAAATAAAAATACATATGGAGACGAAACCGCCAGTAGCTGCTAGTATCAACATAAATACTATACTCATTCATTTAGTTGACATTCATATTATTATGTAGTTTGGTCCTACAGGATTAAATATAGCATTATTAGTATCTGCAACCACGATAATTTAAAAAATTACCCAATGCAAATATATAGTATTTGTTCCATATTCTTTGTTCCATTCTAAATCCTGTAAACCTTAGTCCGTTTTCTCAAACTATTTTTAGTCACGGACCACAGCATTCAAAAACCTCAATGGATGCCTGTCAAGACTTATTTGTAGTGTCTAAGTACCTAATTCGGTAAAGCAAAAGATTTAAAAAAAAAAGTACATGTTGGTGTGAATGATGCTGTTTGGTTAAAAAAGCACGAATCCTAAAACTATAATTTATCATGGAATTGCCTTCGACAAGGCAAGGCGCATGTCAAGTTTCATATTTAATCGATTGCAAATTTTTGTTTTTATTGACACTACATATTTATAAGCTCGACTCGAAGAACACATGTCTTTAGCATGAAATTCGGTGGAGCTGCTGCGGAATCTTGAAACTCAAGTTACGGAGCCTTGAGAGGTCGGTGGTTCCTACTTAAGTAAGACGGCACTTGGATTACATTTTTTTAAAATGATATTGGATAAATCTTTTAATCCATCTTCAAAATAAATAGCACATTAACGCCACGCAAACAGAAGGACGATCTTTAACAGAATTGACGGCGTAGTGATGAAGCCTCGGCCTTGATACGGACGGTTAAGGATACAATTCCCGAATAAGACGTGATTAGAATGGTTATACATATTTTACAAGGTTTATAAAATATGCCTCTTATATAGTCGCAGTACAAGGTTCAAATTATTAACATTCATAAGTGACTATCAGAGTAGTTATCATTAGTCCAATTAATTTTATTTCAACCATTCTATCTGTAACTAATTAAAAACCAGTCAATGAGGTATGATAATGCGCGTGATGAGTCACCATTTACAAAACAAAATGTTTGAACAAAGATGTGTCATGGGCGTGATGAATACACGTATGTAGTTGAGTGACTATTGTACTTGAAAGAATATTTAAACAATTGGCCATGATAGCTGCTCCTTATGATACTTTCTGGTACCAATAAGTTAAATTGTCATGTAAGATCATTTTATTAAGGATTTTCAAAATATAAGTTGTTTCTCTGAAAATACAACGTAATATTTTATTTAACACTCTTATTGCAAAAATTCTCTATTTATTTACGCTAATCACACATTGGAATTATTGAAATTAAGCCGTGAGTTACTGGCAGAATAGAACCTCCCCTTGTACCAGGTGTCGTAAAATGCGACTAAGTTACCAGAACCGACAGATGACGGTATATCCATCCGATATACCGTCGGATGGATCAGACCGATATACCAGTGTAGCTCATGTACACAGGGAGGGGATAGGCAGCAGCACTCTCGGCGCAAAAGCTACGATCTGCGATTGCTAACACGCTTACCCCTTGAGGAGGCCTATGTACGGCAGTGGACTTCCAATGGCTGATGTGATGAATCACACATTTATCTTGTGGATTCATCACTTTCATGGAGTACATACTAGAAGTGTCTCTCAAATTTACCCGCTTTAAGTTGTAAAACTGACATGCAAACTTTGCACCACCCTTTTACTTAATAAGGGATGATTTTCGAAAAAATATATTACACGTGTACCATGACTTTCAATAAAGAACTTTTATACTCAATTTCATTCAAATGAAGTCAAAAACAGCAAAGTTTCAAGTTTCTAACCCTTATAGTTTAGGCCCTGTGTTGATTTGTCAGTCCGTCATTTAGCTTGTCCTTTTACATATATTGGTATATTGATCCGTTAGCAAAAACAAAATGAGTAAGTTGTAGATACGACCAAAAAGTTACCATTATTGTAAGTTGCTCTTTTCGACCTCTTAAGTCTAAATAAATATGTATGTATAGAAAATTAGATATCTATACAAATACATATTAAATGATAACAAGCAAGACGTATTGGATTCTAATTAGACAATTTATAAAGCAACATTCGCTGAAGCAAACAACACATTTTAATGAAGGCTCTTGAAAAAGAAATCGGTCATTATTCTAATATTTGGCCCGAGTCTCGAACTCATTATGGCAAAATATATTTTTTCGTGCCTGATGTAAAAAGTCGACATAAATTCTCCTAGGGAAATAATACTCGGATGGTCCACACACAACCCAGTAAAAGATTTTCGTTCTTTCTGTCGAATCCGGTCTTATAGGACATTATTTATTAAATTTGTTATTTTCATCGGAACACTGTTTATATTTATCAACACCGTGACTCGTATCACATTTATTACTCGATGAATAACCATTCTGGTATTCGACAATATACAAATAATGGTCCAAGAAACGTACCCAAGAGAAACCTGTTAGTTGCTCGGCAGTGACGTTGAATCGTTCGCAGACTGCGGTCTCTTGACATGACACGTAAGTAACATGGCCATGCGTCCCTTTGTAACGAGACTGACCCCTTTTTTGGGGACTCAATCCCGGTAACCCTAAAATAATGCTTTGTAGCAGTAATAAAAGCTTCCTTAAGCTTAAAGGGGTCGAACAATTGTGCCGGTTTTGCCATGTTATATATTTAAGTATTCCGAATATATTTATTCAAAAATGTCTATTTTATGAGATATATCAATATATTTATATTTTAATTTACTTTGATACATATTCTAGATATGAATGATTAGTTTTGTTTTATTTATTGTTATCGTTATTTTATCCTGCATTGTGAGATAATAAAGATTGTCATGTTATAAATGAGGGCCAGACCTGCCCAAGATCGAAGTGGTCAGCTGACTCATCGTTGTAGTACGCATGCGCGAGTCAACTATGACTAACGCAAAACGGCAATTAAATGTTCACTTCATTTCGTTTGTCACCGGAACCGATAAAACATGCATAGGATGTAAAAGCATACAGTTTGTTTAGACTAAATGTTGGTGTATCGTAATTCATAAGTTGATTTAAGTTATTATTTTTAAGATTTTGTTTGGCTCATTTACGATAAATAGTCTGGGGTTATCTGTACCAACAAAATTGGAGTATTTACAGATATCAAATAAAGGTCTCCAGTTTAATGCCTGGAAGTCGTTCTGAATCATGTCATATTTCTCAAGTTACATTAAATAAAACATACACACAGACATTTTTGTTAATTAAATTCACGTCTAACCGAACGTTCCATAAGATTCAAATTTTTAGGTCGAGGCATACGGTTAAATCTTTAGACCATTCTTTTTACGAGATTCTTTTAGAATAGTGTAACGACGCTTGCGTGAATTCTATGGCAATACCATTTCTTTTCTTAATACCGTTTTTTTAGTACCTATAGAATATTTAAAATATTAGAAGTTATGCCAAAAAATAAAAACACTTCCAAAATATTTATTTATTTAATGTTATATTTTTTTATAATTATTATTAAAGATATTAGGGCCGCTCACCTACGTATGATATGTATCATGCACTAGACGGACATAAATAAAACTAATCGACTACATGAGTTCGATCTCAATTTGTAAATGGCGAAAGTGAAAGTTTTAAATAAGAACATAAATAATATCACAGAAATTGTCAGTAGGTAGTAATTTGATTAAAATTTATGCAACTAATGATGAGATACTTTGTATTTGTTTTGATATACATATTTATAAACTGATTTCACTAAGTAAAAGCTGTGGAGATAGGTACCTACAAGACTTCTCTTTTACGAATTAATAAGAATTTCTAAAAAGCGTAACTAAATATGCTGAATCTTTATATTCATAAAGGCGAGATGAATTTTAAGTCTAAAACCGTTTAAAATTATGTTGGTCCGAATATCGAATGGACCTTGAAATGATAGTCGGTTAAAACTGAAATAAGAAACTAACAAATTGATTAATAACAATCTATACCCGGGTAACTAAACTGTTACTTTTTTGCAATAAACCCTGTTATACTACTCAGTGATTACTGGAAAACTAGGTTAAATATAATGATCTCTACGGTATCAAAATACCTATTCGCATAATCACCCACCCGAGCAGACGTTATTGAATGAAATCGTTTTGTTACTAGACACTAATACAAATGCGTTAAACATATTGCATTAGTGTGAGTCTTGTCTTTACAAAGATCGTTGCTATCCTCAGCCAATCGGAGCACTGGATTTTACCGATTGCCTTATATGGCAAAGCCATCGGTTGCGGCAAGTGGGGAGATCGGGCGAGTCCAATTTGGTGCGAAAAATAATAGCATTCCAATTCCAAATTACGAACAATTGCTGACATATGTCAATGAGATTTGTCAGTGGACTTATTTGTAGGCGATTTTGATGAGTATCGTGGAGAAATAAAGTAAAAATTTTGAAATTATCCAACACCGGCAGGGGTCCGTTGGGCGAGTCGATTGTGTGGCGCCGGCGTAGTGAAGCAAAGCGACCTCACTCCACTAACAGCTACAGCTAGCGAGCGCGGGACAGGCAGAAAGATACCGGCCGGCGTTTCTCTCGCATCGTGATCGCTGTTGTCAGTTGTATTGTTCCTATCGCTGTCGAATACCTACCCGGTAAGTACCTACTCTTAAATTTACAATAAAAGATAGTTAAGTACATCATTCCAATCACTGAGTTCATTGACTTTTGATAGACCCAAAAAAATGTCTGTAGGTAGTAGCCGAAGACGAAGTAGCCTATTGTACTGTAACATTTTTTTGTCATTTGCCAAATGTTTGTTATTACGATTGGAATTCGTAGGTAGGTTAGTGTAACGTTCGTGTTAAGTTTGTAACGTAAATTAATTACTGCGGCTCCCGAGTATTGGAATGATGCCAAAATTGCAGTCTCGTTATCAATCCAATTAACATGCATACGGTGCAACGTACGTCTCCGTAAGTTTAGTGGCTACATCTGTTCTGGTTGCCAAGTGCTGGATGTATGCTCGCTCTGTTGAAAATCGCGCCGTTATCAAGCAACGCGCTATCAGTGCAGGGGGGGATACGAGGGCTTGCGGGGGGGACGCGCAGTCTCCGTATAGCGGAATACCATATATGGGCACAAAACTTCACGTAGCCTGCGATTGGTGGAGAGCCGCTGCGTCGGGAAGGGGCGCCTCGATAATCAACCCCATTTATATACTCCGCTCTCCTCGCCCGGCGACATTCCACGAAGTGAGCTCGAGTTGAGGTGTTGTGCAGCAGAACCGAGGCTGTGCATTAGCAGATTATTTATTTATTTATAATAGGAATATTTAAATTAAAAGTAAGTTGATTACAAATGACGTGATTATTACTTGTGATGTTTTAGTGAATAATGTGCAGTGACGAATTAGTGCAAAATGTGTTCGCGGTCAGTGACACCAAATGGGGTAGCATGCCGCCGGGAGTCTGGAATCGCCGGTTGCGGTAGGGCGTGGTCAGGATACATCATGGACTTCGATTTTGATTATTGCTTTATTAATTAATTTTTGGACTTTACATTAGAATCCAGTTTGAATGTATATTAGAATTAATATTGTAATAAGTGACAAGTCGCTTTCGCGGCCAATAAGAATGGAAGTTCGTGAAATATCGTTTTGCCGGTCCATGTGTTTATGTCCACGCCTTACGTTTCTCGTTATTGCTGCCCTTATTTGGTCTGGATTCGCGATTGTCGCCCACTTACCTAGCAGCACTGTAACAGCGTAGGCATTCAGCCTACGGTATTACTCCTTATGGAAACAATCTGTTGCCAATGTAGGACACAATATGCTTGCTTAACTATTGGAAATAATGTTGGCTATCTTTCTTTTCAGACTAATTCACAATGTGTGACGAAGAAGTTGCCGCTTTGGTTGTCGACAATGGCTCCGGTATGTGCAAGGCCGGTTTCGCGGGAGACGACGCGCCCCGCGCCGTGTTCCCCTCCATCGTGGGTCGCCCGCGCCACCAGGGTGTGATGGTTGGCATGGGACAGAAGGACTCGTACGTCGGTGACGAGGCCCAGAGCAAAAGGGGTATCCTCACTCTGAAGTACCCCATTGAACACGGTATTGTCACCAACTGGGATGACATGGAGAAGATCTGGCATCACACCTTCTACAATGAACTCCGTGTCGCCCCCGAGGAGCACCCAGTCCTGCTTACAGAGGCTCCCCTCAACCCTAAGGCTAATAGGTGTGTATTAAAAAAAACTAAAACTGTCGATAACTTATTTTGACGGTAGTACAATTATCCGATTTACTAACTTTTATTTTTTACCTGTTCCAGAGAGAAGATGACACAGATCATGTTCGAGACCTTCAACACACCCGCCATGTACGTGGCTATCCAGGCTGTCCTGTCCCTGTACGCTTCAGGTCGTACCACCGGTATCGTGCTGGACTCCGGTGACGGCGTGTCTCACACAGTACCCATCTACGAGGGATACGCCCTCCCCCACGCCATCCTGCGTCTGGACTTGGCTGGCCGTGACCTCACAGACTACCTGATGAAGATCCTCACCGAGCGTGGTTACTCTTTCACCACCACGGCCGAGCGTGAAATCGTCCGTGACATCAAGGAGAAGCTCTGCTATGTCGCCCTCGACTTCGAGCAGGAGATGGCCACCGCCGCCTCCAGCAGCTCGCTGGAAAAATCCTACGAGCTGCCCGACGGTCAGGTCATCACCATCGGCAACGAACGGTTCCGTTGCCCGGAGGCTCTCTTCCAGCCCTCGTTCCTGGGTATGGAAGCTTGCGGCATCCACGAAACTACTTACAATTCCATTATGAAGTGTGACGTGGACATCCGTAAGGACTTGTACGCCAACACAGTATTGTCCGGTGGTACCACCATGTACCCCGGCATTGCCGACCGTATGCAGAAGGAAATAACTGCATTAGCGCCATCCACAATGAAAATCAAGATTATCGCGCCGCCCGAGAGGAAGTACTCCGTATGGATCGGTGGGTCGATCCTCGCCTCCCTCTCGACCTTCCAGCAGATGTGGATCTCGAAACAAGAGTACGATGAGTCTGGCCCCTCAATCGTGCACAGGAAGTGCTTCTAAGCGGCCGGCTAGCTGCCCCGCAGCCCGCGGCCCGGCCCTAGAGGCCGGCTGCACACTCAGGCTTGTAATCTCAGTTAATTTAATTGTACGTAAGATATTATTGTAATTAAATCGTAATAGTGACGGCAGGACGGAGCGCGGCGCCGCGGGCGCGCCCTGACCGCCGGCCTCGGTACTGCACTCGCCAAAGGATCTTTTTGTAATCTCATGAATGATGATTGTATGTGCTGAAACGGAAAAGACTACTTTCTTACTAGGTCATTTATAAATTATAAAAAACATAAAAGCAAATAAAAAAAATTCGAAAAATTTCTATTCGCTTTTCTTTTATATCACCACCATTCCATTTAATCTACCCATTATATCGTGATGGATTAATTAATGCTGTCTTACAGGTACTATCTGGAACACTAAAACATTACAAAAAAAGGGTAAATTTGCTGTCAGAGACTGTTATAATATGCCCTCTTAGGCGATGTTGATATCGGGCATATATTGTGTTATCTGCCGAGGCAACGACTGACATTGACCTGTATCGAAATAGCGATATCGTAGCAAGCTCAAAATAGATTTCGTAGCTAGCTTTACAATCGTAGTATCAGAGTACACTGGTACTTACACAGGTAGGTACACGATATGTCACACGAATAATTAAATTGTGAGTTATGGACTCAAGAAGACTGGGGAAAGGGTATTGTTTTTCGATGAAGCCAGGATATCTCAGTTCAGTAAAGACCGACGTCGGCGAGTGCTCCGAATACGAGGAGAACTCTTTGCAGAGGCTTGTTTTGGAGAAATCACCTTATGGTGGGGGCTCTACAGTTTTGGGCAGGAATAAATTCAATGGATCGTACACAGTTAGTCTTCATTGAAAACGGCTCACTGACTGGACATCGATAAATAACGGAAGTTCTAATTCCTCATGCACAAACCCACCCGCATTGGCCGCTTTAGGCGAAGACTCAATTTTATGGACGACAACGCTCGCGCCCACCGGTCTGGCGATGTGGAAGCGTATGTGCAAGAGGTCGGCATTCGTCGTTTGGATTGGCCAGCTAGAAGTCCAGACCTCAATCCTATAGAGCACGTCTGGGACGTTCTGAAACGACGCGTGAGATCAGTACAACCGGCTCCGCAGACCATCAGAGAGCTGAAGAATGTGATTACTGCGGAATGGGAACATATTCCGCAAGCAAGTATCCGGGATATCCTCGCTAGCATACCCAGACGAATTCAAGCTGTGATTTTAGCTAGAGGGGGTCACACTCTATATTATACATTTATCTGCATTTGCTTTATTAAAGAAAAAACAAACAAAAATCTTTGTTGAGCACACACTTGAACTTTAGCAAAACTCATAAATTTTATCAAAATTTTATAATACTGACGTAAACGATTATTAGCTTATTAATTTACAAAATTGAGAAAGTAAATCTACCTATAACTATCAAACAAACCAATAGTTACATTAGAAATGGTTCATTGATTAGGTGACCGTTTTTTTTTGCGAATGAGTGTAGTATTAGTAAATAGGTGACCAATTGATGTAAGAATTGGCTCTAGACTCTAGCTCACTTGAGAATTCCTTTAGCTATAGTATACATCGTCGTGTGCTTATTGATTTAATAATTTATAATATCTATCAAAACTAAAGATACATTATATTCTTATTTCAATTCTTAGAATACAGAAAATCACACCAAACTTTGGATTTAAAACTTCATAAACATATTAGCTGAATGAAAAAAGTTCTGAAACTAAGCATATTTCTACGTGCTGTGCGATTTTTTACTACTTATCCGCCCCGACTTAGCACGCGTGCAATAGTGCGGAAAGAGACTGCTTTATACTATGATCACTACGATTTAAGATGTGACGTTAAAGCGGCATGATTATCTCTTGACATCGTTTCACATCTGCCCGTGTATCACTGCTGATCATATATTTTCTAGTGCAGATATAAAACCAAACGAACCGTGCTAGTAGATTTATTTGGCAATGATCGATAAGAATTCCCTAATTTTGAGACTGAAATTAATATGAAAACGTCAAGTACATATTAGGGTCTTTATAACCTATAAATAATATTTTACATATTTCCGACACGAAAATCTGTTTTTTCTTAATATCATTTCATATTGCTTAACGTTATAAGTTGCAAGTATGTCGACCAATAAACCATTATTTAAGAAGAATAAAGCATACATCGATCACAATATCAGGTTTAGGTATTTACCCTAGATACGTCAATTCTCGTTATCTCCGAGGGCGACTACTGTTCATCCCACCAAGAGACTTAACCTCACTGTGTGTGCTCTACCGATTGTGTGAAGAAAACAGAGTTTTAGCATCAGCTAAAAGGCTCTATTCTGTTAAGAGTTAGTCAGCATAATTTAATCTTAGAAGACGGATCTCAGTCTCTCGCCATAATCCACCTTAGTGATACTTATTCTTTAATATTAACGAAACCACCTTGACCATCCATCAAAGATTGAAGACGCAGCTGGTTGCAAATCAGTTCGTATCTTTTTCTTCAGAAAACTGAATTCTTAAAGCAAGAAATTAAATCGCTTAGCTCAAATGCAACAGTGAATATCCTTCGATTGATTAATTTAATTTCCACCAAGCAATACTTCGCGATAAAAAGCAAATCGTTGGTTTATTTTAAATAAATAAAAAGCATAAATGCAGTAAAAAATTTATTCAGAACATCACAAATATTTCCACATAATTAAATATAAAGCAGCGAGAGTTAGTTTGACACTTAGTGCGAGTGAGTTAACAAGCTGTCTGGATAAGCTCTAGTCGCTTGTTCAAAATAATTTGATTAATTCTGACAGGCGCAATCAATAAAGTATTAACATAAAGTGAGGTGGCGAGCGTTTTAAAATAAATAATTACAACAACCTTATATACTTATACATTTATCCAATCCATTACTCATACAGTGGGGTTCTTTGTAACATTCATATAAATAAACATACACATTTGTCGATACAATATACATAGAGGCTCGTCGCCCTTTCACATATTTTTGGTATATACTTGAAAACATTTTAAGAAATTATGTATAGTGTAAAAAGGAAGTGTTAGTGGTAACTTCTATACAAAACATTATTGCAGTATGAAAATTTAAATTTAATTTATCAAGATAGTGTATTATAAAAGTGAATTTGTTCTGTTTAATTGTTATCTCAAAAATATTCAGCACCCATTAAAGAGTATATTGTTATACTAGACGTGACATGTTACTGTGCGTTATTTGTTTAATATTGACTCATGATTGTCTTTCCTATAAATATTAGGATATATACGATAGATGTCTTGTGATGCCTATTTTCAATTCTTTGTATAATGTGACGAACTAAACTACGAACAGCTAATAAGATCCTCAAACGTTAGTAGGGACGATGGGCCGTGATACCCCTAAATTAGTTCTTTGAGACAAAACTTACAATTGGAAACGCTTAATTAAGTTGGCATAGAATTTTTTAACTTCTAACTGGACTAGCTCCTTCACTAAGCCTATTTATAAGTGTGTATAAACCTAGGACATGGATCTAACAAATTCTCTGGTACTGGTATAAACCGTGATGTTTTTTTCATTAAATAAATTAACTCTATTTATGTACATACAGTAATTTAATTATTAATAAAGTATTTAAATTTCGCAATATTACATTTCATGGTAGCTGCCTGTAAATTCTCACATAAATATAATCAATGATCATTAAACTTTAAAATCGTTTAAAAAAATATGTTCCCTCGTTGCTTTTAGATCCATGTAAATACACATTAACTAAAATATTATAAACTTATAATAGATTAAAAACTATTTATAAATATCGGTAAAATAACTCATAACAACTAAGCGTATTGAAATGGATTGTGCGGTATACCAAGATTTTTATACATGCTATTTGTTTTCTTTTTATATTTAATTTATTGCAAGCACAATTTAAGTCACATTAATAAGTCAGACATAATTTGTACTTTGAACATGTTTAAAATTAATTAATTACATTGGTTACATAGTTTAAGGCCACAGCTCCCTTACATTTATCTACACGTAACCCTAGGAATGATAATCGAATCGTACCTAATTGAACACAATTTTACCAGGACGTTTTCACACTGCACTATTTTATTCACAATTACACATAACAATCACATTTGTTGTCATTTGTCTTATTAAATTCACTTCACTAGCTTCTAGAGTCTATGGTTTAAATATGTCACCGTCTCTTGAGTTTTTTGTAGGTAAAATACAACATGGTATTCGAGTATCTTATATTATATTTGAGTGTATTGTCCGTTTTAGGCCAGTCTTTGATCATGTTCTCAACCAACGACGTATCAAAGCTAGTATAATTTTGAAATTTGAATTTGAATCTCAAATTATTAAGAATGTTTTTCACTTGTACTATCGTCAAACGAGAGTAGGACAACATGTTATAGTATCGAGTCATCAAATAATTTTGCTCAACTATCTTCAGTTCAATTTGAAAAAAATAATCGATCAGTTATAAGCAGATATGTAATTCAGTATAGTAATGCATCGCAACAGAAAGGACTACTGAAAAAATATACTCATACATACCGGTAAAGGAATGGCACACTGGATATTCCTCGGGAATACGACATCACGAGTGTAGTTCCTTATATCATTCTACTACATCAAGAGTTGAGACGTATCTCTCACTTACCAATGAAAAACGTTCGCACGATTCTTGTAAACAGTTCTTAATCTCTTTAAAAAACTCCTTGCCAATATTGATTTTAGAGATCGAGGTCGGTACAGATCACTTGGTTTATCACGGGGTCGACCAGGTCAAGGTTCAAAGTCGCTACGCCTCGCTCTCGACCAAGCTGTCTTCCATCGCCCTCCTGATGTCGGAGAGCGCGTTCCCGTGCACCCTGAACCGGTAGACACAGGTGTAGGTCGGGTTGCCGTGGTTGCTCTCCACCCGGAGTTCCACGATGTCGTACGCGACCGGGTACTCGTGGCCCCCGATGTTGGTGGTCTTGGGGTACTTCACTGGGAAGTACTGGATGGCCGTGCTGTTCGCGTCGTACATGTAGTCGCCAAACAGGTGCGGCTCTGGATCCATTTCCGTGTGCAGGCCCTGGGAAGGATGAGGTTTTAATGACCAGTTTGTGATGTAAGGAGTCCGCTGTCAATGTCAAATGGCAATGGAAACAGAAACAACGGTTTTTATATTTATTCATGTTATTACGGGAATCGAACTCGCGAACTTTGCTCTTTATTACGCTTTCATAAAAACATAATATGTAGATCAAGAATGCTTCAACTAAATTATATTTCAAATTTATTTGTAATTTTATTTACGTGTAGTTTTAAGTGCCTTTTATAATGTTAATAAATAATAAACATTTTGTTTCATCTGCAAAACTAAAGCAAAAAGGCTTTAACGCTAATAATATATAAATAAATGGCATATTTACATGAAATACAAACAGGCATAGTAGTAAGGTGGCGAGTCCACATTCAGCATTAATTTAACAAAAACAACAAACAAGTAAACAAAACGTTAAACATACAAGTGCACGATTTAAAAATATATACATAGATTAGTCTAGCCGTGCAAACAAGCACAACACAACGAATTATACATTCATGTTAATAAGTAATCATATTTAAACATATCAACGCAGAGCCTTGAAATATTTACCTCCTAACCCATTTAGGTATGTAAAATTAAACGAGGATGCATCAAACTTAGCTGTTTCTGAAGTTATTCGAATTAAATTTAGCAAAAAGGTTCTTGAAAGCCAAGGAACACGTAAAATATTTTTTTGTAAAAATCATCCTTCCACCCCATCCTGTACCTCCGGGTAAAGGAAGGGGTGGAATGGTCTATAATTTAACGAGGGTGAAACCGCGGGACAGTGCTAGTAATACTACACATTTTGAAAGTACATTTTCCTGTCCCTAGACGACATACATTAACGGATGTCATTGTATAGAAAGAATGTGCAAAATGTGCCGTGCAGAGTAAAGCAGTACCTACCCCTGTACTGACACATGTAGCACTGACATTATATCATCATCAGATCAGCCATTGTAAGTCTAATGCTGGTCATAGGCCTCCCCATGAAAGGGGGAATTTAGCCCATAGCTGCCTCGTTGGGTAAGCGTATTGACAATCACAGAGCACAGCTTTCTTGATATGCTGCTGCCCTTTTTCCGCCCTGTATTTGAGCTGCACTGTTTCGGAGGGATATACCGCCATCTGTCGGTTCTGGTACCTTAGTCACACAGTCAGACGGTCACTATATAAGGAGCAAACGCTAATCTATATAAGGAGAAGCTGACTGACTGACTGACTAACATATCAACGTAGGGCTTAAACTATAGATATAGTGTTAGAATTATGAAAGTTAGTACAGGTCTTTCTTTCATAACGTGGCGGGGCAAAAGGAAAGGACTTTTTTTAGTTCACCCAAGAGTTAGTAAGAAAGTACTGAAACTTTTAACATGGGTGAAACTGCGGTTCACTGCTAGTGAATATAGATGTTCAAATTATCTCCCTCGCAATCTTTTTAGGGCTACTGAAAGAAACGTGTATGTCCGGGAGGAATTTCTTAACTACTGAACAGATTTTTATATATTTTTTCTTTCTGTGTACAGTTTGGATAACATACAACTTGAGAGATAGGATATATCTCAATTTATAGCCACGAACACTGTATGTTGGTTTGTCGACTTTAAAAAACTAGTGTACCTCTTTAAGTTCCTATACATGCAACAAGTTTATGAATGTTAAGCATAGCCAACACAAGCAAGTATAGTAAGTGTGACTCACATAGACGGAGAAGTTCTTGGGCGCGGATTCGATCTTGCCGTCGACGGCCAGCAGCCGCGACATATGCTCCAGCGAGAATCCCGTCACTTCGATGACAGCGTAAGTCCGGATAACTGCAAGGGACATATAAATATTATTAGGCCTCCTACAAATATTATAAAGGCCGTGTGGTACATACGTTTCAAGGAATGGTATAATAGTACTCATTCTGTACCAGGTGACGTAAGTGGTAACTCAGATACCGAAACCGGGCGGAAATGGGCATATTCCCTCTGACGTGACGTTTTACGATTACTAAGGTAATGACGATGGATGTATGTTCCTTTTTCACAGAACAGCTAAAAAACTGGATGATGTTTAGCATATAAATTAATGATAGTCTGAAATAACACAAGATACTTTGTAAAACGAAAACGTGTTCTCGTGGGACAGATCTGGCTGTTTATTTTTAACTAATTAATTAACACGACTTCTTGCACAGTTGCCGCCATATTGTGTTTGAGACGTCTGTAAAGGTTGGATTCATTAAGTCTTAGAACATAATTTTTGAAAATACCGAAAATGTGCAAATTTTAATTATAATATATTGTGGAAATGAAGCTTATTTCTTTACTATTGCATGTCATAAACATGTTTTATTTCCATTGTAGTTTATTTCAGACCATATATTAGTTATATTTGGTGTGAAAATTGTACCAATCAAAAATAGTATACATATAAAAATACAATAAATTCTGATAGGTAGGTACATCTTTATTATAAATATTAAATTATTTTATTTTAGCGACCTCTGTATAGAGTAAATTTATATGGATTTAATTTAATTTACTTTATTGAACTAATAAATATTATATCATATTGTCATACTTTTCAAAATCAGCTAAAGCATAAATAGAAATATCAATTTCAAGGACAGTTCTACGATAATGTCACTAGCCCTAACTCTACTACGAAAGGAGCACACTGACCCAGGTAGCCGGGGAAGCCCTGGAAGGCCCAGCACTCGGCGGGCATGGCCCCGGGCGCCAGCGCGTGTCGCGGCGACGTGTACACCCACCACACCGGCAGGCCCAGCACGGAGTACTGCTTCGTCTTGATCTGGTACAGCTCTGTGCACTTAGTGGACAGCACTTGCCCTCCTGCACGTGGAATGAGACCTAGTTATTGGTTTGGATTCGACTGGCAGCGCTCCGCGGAGTTAGTTTCCGTGTGTATGATAAAAGATAAAAGAAACCTATGTTACAAATTATAACATCAGCTATCAATGATATTCACCTGTAAACACAAA
>JACJUM010004390.1:4767443-4804080 GCA_020976665.1 Heortia vitessoides
TAAACACAAATTATAACATCAGCTATCAATGATATTCACCTGTAAACGTCCCGCTAAAGACCCGCTATTTTAGAGATTAGCCGGATCAAACAGACGTATAGGCGGACAGGCAAACATTTTTAAAAAACTTTTTTTATTAAGCTCCGTAAACACTTGTTTATACATGAAAAAGTCATTTTTAATTATAATAATACATTCAAACAGCATCCTAGACCCACTCCGAGATAAGTCACATAAAGCACTTGTGTTACGAACACCAGGCAACAGATGAATCACAAATATAATACTTAAATACATATTTAACACCCAGACACAAAACAAATACAAATACTCAGCATATACAGGATAAATAATCCTAGGTGGGGATCGAACCAATGATCCGATAGAAAAAGATACAAATACAAATAGGTACGTCACCTGCCGACTCCAAAGCGTAGTCCACCAGCCCCGTCTTATCAGCATCATAAATATCCAGCATTCCCGACACGATCCTCTTGATAGCCTCCACGTCCAAAGATGACCCGGCCACCCTCACTTCCACCTCTTTGACATACTCTTTGATCTTCGTCATAATCACTTCCATCTGGCGCCTCTCGAACACTGACAGGTACTCTTGAACTACAGCCCGGATCTTATCCTCGTCCATCTCCGGTTTCCACGAAGTGATAAGCCGCTCGTGGATCTCTTGGCTCATCGCCTGCATCTCCTCTTTGCTCATGTAATGCTGGTCAAAGTACGCCTTTAGTTTGGCCGCCATCGCGTCACTGTTCTCGTTCGCGTTCAGTATCTGGATGAAGTTCTGCTGCAGATGCTTTAGTGAGTATTGTTCTATCTTCGCCTCCAAGTTGTCGTATTTGGTCAGCTTCTGGTCGAAGATCCTCAGTTTGGTGTCCACGTTGACCGCCCAGCCTTCAAGTGCGGCCATTCGCCGCGACAGGTCCGAGTCCTGCACTATTTGCGGGGGTTTATACGTGTCCTCTATCGCTGGCTGCTCTTGAGGCAGTATCGTATCCACATAGTTGAAACCTGGAAACGGAAATGAACTATTAACAAAAGCTAACACATTTCTCTGTCCTTCCCATCACGTTATTTACCTAGAATTTTAAAATGTTACATTATATATATGATTGAAATTGAACAGGGAAGGACAGAGCGGTACAGTGAAAGAGTTACAAACTTATCGACTCACCCAAAAGTGTAGCGTTCGTCTCAGTACGTCCACTTTGTAAAGGTGATGTTAAGACCTCTATCCTTCCCCGAATTTCAAATACAACCACATATCTTTGCTACAGGGAAGAATTGTGTGGGAATATATCAAAGGAAACAAAAAAATGCATACAAAAATATAATTAAATCAAATTAGACCAGCTTTAGGCACGGACATACATATTAATTCCGTCGGTGCACGACGGCAAAACGAAGACAGGTGATTAAAATATCCCACAATAAAGCCAAAACCCAACATGAAAATCAATTATCCACAGTTAAATAAAGCATTACGAAAATAAATATTTGTGACAATATTTATATGAAAACTTACAAAAAGTACAGTAACCTAAAACATTGATGATTATAAACGAAATCATTTGCCAATTGAAGTTGCGATTCAACGTAAATAACAATTCTTTGGATCTAATACACAATTTAGAAAAACATCTGTCAGTCTTAATAAGTGAAGTTTTGTTTAATATTCCATGATATAAATTTAGAGACAGCTGTCGAGTTACATTATTTATTTCAAACAATAATTTCAATAGAACCAAAATTATGACTAGGTGTTAGTCTTTTTATTATTAAATTTACTTATTTAGTCACAATAAAAAATATTTGTACCATCTCCAAACCAGGTTAGAACTTATGAACTAATAAAACTCCAATTATGGCCACGTCACATGTTAGGTACATTAAACGATATCCAAACACTGGATAACATTAAAGCATAATTATTTTAATAAAATCAATAAATATATTTATATATATCCGTTATTTGGAATGGAAATAGAATAACAAAATAAATATGCATTGGTAATTAATTGCACAAGAGGAAAATAAATATTTAAATCTATCTTAAAATATAATTATAGTATTTGTTTAAAATAAATATTCAATAAGATTGTATTCTTAGCAGAATCATATTCTAACATCAAACGCAATGCTAACTGAATTTAGATAATTATAAAATTAGAAATAATTAAAAAACCGCGAGGTACCGGCAGTGTAGAAAATACCTCCCCTCGTACCAGGTGTCGTAAGAGGCGACTGAGGTACCGGAACCGACAGATAGAGGTATAATTATCCGGATCTGTGTAGCTCAAAGACACAGGGCGGGGATGGGCAGCTGCATTACCATCGCAAAAGCTGCGCCTTGCGATTGCCAATGTGTTAGCCCAGAGCGGCAATTATCGGCCAAATTCGCCTTTTCTTGGGGAAGCCTAACATCACGATGATTAATTGATAATAAGGATATGTCGGATAGAATTTCTAAGGTACATTCACACATTAACTTATTTTCTATTAATTATAATGACCCTTCGAAGAACATTTCCAGAAATTTCCTAATTCTATAAGTGATTATTGTATATTTATTAAAATTAAATAAGTTCAGTTAAGCAATATACCAGATAAATAAAATTCGTTGACACATCTAATCAACTAAAAAATATTATAACACAAATTACATTAATGGTGACCGCATTCAAAGATGTCTATTTGCAATAGATAAAATTAAAAATAGTAGCACAGGCGGAGTGTGATGACTGACAAGGGAAAATTATATTTCCAACTTATACGTTTACAAATTCTAAATTAGTAGCAAATCATAAGAAAAATACAACCATGAGTGATTTCTGATCAATATCCACACATTAAACCTCTTTTAATACGGTCATGTTATTTCAATTCTAAATTAAGTACACAATTCTTAACGTGTTTGCGTTTAGAATGTTTAATGATAAAGTGTTTATTCAAATATTCAGCAAAACTAAAATAATATTTCTGAATAAGACTTGTGCAAGAAAATATCACAGAGATATTGCGCACTAGAAGATATAATAAAATACGCCGTAGCGAACTTAAGCTTGTAGATTAAATTGTGTACAATACAAACTTATGTGTAAGGAATTATTTCCTTTTGGTAATAAATAAGAGTTCAAAAACGTGCAATCACAACGCATCTTTACTGTACTAAATGGTATAAAACTAAGTCGCCATTCCCGACTTATACTCAGTTCATTGATTCTTCTAAAAACGATGATGTGTTCAACATCGCTAAGATTTCCCATAAAACGAAAGTAGAAAGTATTGTTGTGCTGTGAGGTGCCTTAGAATAGAATAGTACCTTTCTTTTTACTATAAGAGGCGACTGAGGTACCAGAATCGACATCTGTCGGTTCCGGCACCTCCGCAGCCCAAATGCAACAGGGCGGGAATGGGTGGTAGCATTTCTTTTGCAAAATCCCGCTTTCTTGGGTAGGATTTTGTCTAACTTAGACTTCCTAAGGCTGATATGATGATCAAAAGACCACTAAGTACACAAAGGCGGAGTGGAAGACTCTTTAACATTTACGTTCAGGTATTATCATAAAAACTTCCTAAACGCAAACACTTGGTTACATTACAAATATATGTTGTCAATCATCCCAGAACACCGCGCCAGAACCGGCGGATCTCCTCAAAACAACTCTCCCCAACCACCTTCATATAGTCAGACGCGTCTGCCATTCTATTCTGCACTATATCTTTGTACTGTCGGTACGTCTTCGTCACTTCGGGCAGGTTCTCTCTTATGTCTGGCAAAGTTATGTTTAAGTCTGGCATGGTCAGGTTGATTTGCGGCAGAATGTTCAAGTCCGGCAGCGTGATGTTCGGAAGGCTGGGCAGGGCAAACTTTGGCAGTTCTATAGCGGAAAACTCGGACAGATCTAGGTGGAAATCGGTAAAGTTCGGTATAGCAAGCTGATCCCAGTTTTCGTACGTATAATGAGCTGAAAGGAATTGTTAAAATACAAAATACATTCTCACATCATTTGCGTTGGCTTCTTAGAGCATATCTAATATATAAAAATCTCGTGACACAGTGTTAGTTACCACACGCTTCTGAAACGGCTTGACCGCTTCTTATGAAATTTTCGGCTACTATCTACTTTTCATACCCCAAGTGATAACCAAGAGTTGACTATCACAAACATTTTATTTGAATTTATTAATAATTATTTTTTGTAATGTTCCATTACAATATACATAAAACCGTTAATGTTCACCCTTTTATCACCAACCCCTATTTTTAATAGTCATTTTAATATTTTATCATTTGTATGGCAGCACAACGTTTGTCTGGGACAACTAGTCTATTATTAAAATAAACAAATAAGTTCACACACATATGGGCAAAGCAACAATGTATGCTGATAAAATACACAAGTAATCTCTTACAAAATTAAGTTATTAAATTGTGTTCAACATAAAGTCAAACCATACAGAATACAGCCGGTGACTGACCTGCACATTCGATTGTTAACATATTTAATGAATTAATCAAATCTTTATTGTCAATACGGGTTATAAGGTTGTTAAGAACAATACAAAGTATATATAAGCGAGAGCAATCTAGGTGTTTCATTAATTTTTAAGGACTACACTCATTGATACTTCCCTACACTACATGTATTGGTTGTATTAGGCTATCTAACAGTGCTTTTTAAAATTGGAACTTCCTAAGAATTAAGAGACACTTGCCATCCATTTTCTTCACATTTATTTTTATACTAGCGTCATTTATTCTACGCTGTTATTGGTTCTAGTGTCATGTGATATGCCTATAGCCTTCCTCGATAATTGGTCTATCAAACAAGGAAAAAAATTTCAAATCGGACCAGCGGTTCCTGAGATGAGCGCGTTTAAACAAACTTTATAATATTAGTATAGATTTAGTATGCAACAATAAGGAATCACGATAAAGAATATTATACATAATATCCCTTTTCATTAAAAAAAATATTAGAAACAAGGATAATTTAAGAGACTGAGCGCAATGGCTTAATTACTTTATAAGTTGATATAAAGATATATAATAAAGGCTTAGCATAGTTCACAAATAATTAATTATCCTAAAAGGAAAGGTCTTCGGCGAAAAAAAAAAATTATAAGTCTCAGGACCACTGTGTTTCAGGAATTGTACGGCGCGGTCTGGTCTAGTATGAAATGCTATTACATAATAAAAACGCCACCTGTTGATTTACGAAGTAAATATCTACTGTAAGTGTCACAGGTGTGCTCCGTCCACTGGCCAACGTGAAAAAAAAAGAATCGACTCATCACGGAATGACTTAGCCCAAGCGACGTACACATATCAGAGATAGGAAAATCTCATTCATGTTACAGATCAGTCACCAGCTCTTTGAGTCTGCCGTCTTCAAGCTAAAAGTGGGTATGTATAATTTTATTACTTATTTAATTTTAATGCCAATGTTTTAGCTGTGACGTACCAGCAGAGTAAAAGAATGAAAGATGACTTCGGGACTGAAATCGACAGAACTATATTATACTAAAACTATATATTATACTTTATAAAACAATTATTAGTATATACAATCGAATGGAACAGTTTTTGTGAATGGTCACTAAAATCTCTGTCGCAAAGCTGAGTTCTACTACCAATATCATGACTGCCCAGTGACAAAATTATGATCAAAAATCACAATTATTTAAAAATATACCAGTTAAATACAATTAATCCACAACAACTCATACATTGACCTGACACAGTGATAAGTCGCTTAAAACACTCGTGTTACGGACATCAGACAACAGAGGAATCACAAACATACTACTTATATATATTTCATACCCAGACACAGAGCAAACATAAATATCATTGTATAAATATTTGTCCTGCTTGAGGATCGATCCCACGACCTTTGGCGCACAAGATAGGATCCCTACCAAGTGCAATATCGGGCCAGTCAAATCAGATGGTTAAGACCCTAAAACAGATCTATAGTAACTATATTTGAAAAATAATATATATTGATCTATCTAGGGCGTGTATTTATATATTCTCGTTTAAAAGAGCGACCATACAATTGAATATATTACCAAGTTTTTAACTCTATGAAAAACTTGGTTAAGATACTAAACCGCTTATCAGCTTGAAGACGGCAGAAGGATTAATAAGTCAGATCATTCGCTAACGTGTAGAGAAGAATCACTCACATCCGTATCCCGCGGCCGGCAACAGCAGCAGCAGCAGCCAGGGCCACCAGCGCCGCCCAGCCTTCTCATGTGCGTATGTTTCCTTCTGGCCCACGTGGTTTGGGGTTAGCTGGTCACAAAATATACAAGACGCGTTAACAATCGCTGAATGTAGACCGAGTTAAAGAAAGATAGCTAAATAACAAAATGTGTCATTCGAGCTCGTTGCTTAGAAGTTAGGTACTTATATTTTTTTGCATATTTCTAATTTTATTTAATCTCTACATACTCTGGTTTTTACGGGAACTCGTTTAAAGTTAAAGCTATACGCATGTGGAAAGCTAAACGCTGTTAAAGCTATGCGCTACCTGTAAGTGTCAGGCATGCGCAGTCTGTTACCACATTTAAGAGAATGGTGTGGGAGCATTTCCTTTCACTGTAATGACTAATCAAACAGAAGACTTCAGTATTTATTATTTCAATATATGTGTTTATTTTGGAAAAGTAAGTTCTATTATTATTTATGTATCTATTGGTATCTAATTTATATTATTATGGAACATAAAGTATTAATATTTAATGTAATTTATTTAATTTTATAAAATAGAGGTACACATCGAACTGATAGAGTGATTCAAAAGGAAGGTTTATAAGTATATAAATACAGATAGTGATTCAAAGAAGTATGTATATAATACATACATGATATAGCAGAAAAACACTGATAATTTAAAAATTTTCCAATGAAATATCGTAAGTAAATATCATCTCAAACAATGACCAGATTTCGCGATAAATTGCTTAAAACGCTTGTGTTAAAGATATCAGAGGAAACAGATATAATAATTAAATACATATTTTTAACACAGGAAAAATACAAACATATATTCAAAATATAAAAATTTGGCCAGAGTGGAGATCGGATCCACAACTCTTGGTGCAAATGATAGGAAAACTACCTAATACGCTATCGGGCACCATAATGCTTGTTCATGATTTAATCAAAGAGAAATGATGGCGCTCTATGCTATGTTTATCGACGATTTACTATAATAAACAATTAATAATAATTCAGACGACATCTAATACGTTACCTGACTCCGAGATAAGAAACTATAGCACTTGTGTTTAAGATATCAGTAACAGAGGAATTCTAATATGATACTTAAATACATGAACTGCCAGACACAGAACAAACAAATATTCATCATATAAATATGTGTTCTGAGTGAGGATCGAACCGACGACCTTTAGAACATGACAGGATCACTACTATTTGCGCCATCGGGCCCGACCCTCATGATTTCCGACGGTTTCACTATCTTCATATTTCCAACAACTTACATAAA
The DNA here is from genome assembly GCA_020976665.1 of Heortia vitessoides. Taxonomy (NCBI): domain Eukaryota; kingdom Metazoa; phylum Arthropoda; class Insecta; order Lepidoptera; family Crambidae; genus Heortia; species Heortia vitessoides. The sequence continues at coordinate 4,774,982 of JACJUM010004390.1, forward strand.
AAAATAATTAAGTATACACTCATCGAGTATACTATCATTCCATCTTTTTGTGAATACGGTAAGATAATTAAGTATCATATTTGTAATTTCTCTGTTGGCTGATAATTGTGACACAAATGCTTTAAGCTACTTATCTTGGAGCCTGACTCGTGTTTCGGATGACTGACTGAATGTATAAGATGTATGAATTTATTATTATTATTTTTGACACCCAGACACAAAAAAAACTCAAAAATCTTTTTATTAAAAAAAAATCCAAGGTGGGGATTGAAGCCACGACCGTTGGCACATAAGATAGGATCACTACCATCGACGCCATAGGGTGAGTCAATATACTCACAGTTTCCGTGACTGTAGTAACAGTAGTCGTGACCACCTTCTTGACTACCATGTAGATCCAGTAGAAAGGAGTTACGGCCGCTGACGACACCCGAGACACTATGCCAGCTGGAAATATATCACCATTGCCAACACGTTATTTATGTACTAAATTATATAAATAAATATTATATTTTATGCCGTGTGCACTGGAATAGAGTAATACCTCCAAAAACAGGAGCCAAAAGAGGCGAACCGACAGATAGGCATGGCTAAAATGCAACATGGCGGGAATGTGCAGCGGCATTCCCGTCGCGCGAAGCTACGCTCTGTGATTCCACACCACACCACCACTTGCCCAGCGCGGTAATTATAGGCAAATTTCCCCTTTTCGGGGAGGCCTATGTATACTATGATGATGATACTAATGTTATAGAGAAAATATTTGTATTTTTGTTTGTAACGTCGGCTCATAAACTAGTGAAGCTATTTAGTTACATAAAATTTATAGTATAAATAAAACAGTCAATGTAGCGAATGCTTATTAAATGCATGGATACCGGCGTATAAGTCCTACAGACTCCATGTTAACATTCGAGATGATCGACTACATATGTGTCTGATATTTAGTAACAGTTGTGTGATTTACCTATTACATATATAGTATAAAACAAATTTGCTTTCCGCTGTCCGTGTGTCCTTATGTATCATTCGATATTTAAAACTACGTAACGAATTTTGATGCATTTGTTTAAAGATAGAATGTTTATTTTGGACAGTTGCGAATTTAAATAGGCAGAATGATTCAAGAAGGTTTATTTGTATAATACATGCATAATATAGTAGAGAAACACTGCTAATTTTAGAGACTTAATGTGATGTCGTAAATAAAAACATTTTTTCGATTATATTGCATCGCTTGCTGAACCCCCTGAACCCTGAACGACATAGATAATAATGTACACCTAAAATAGGTCTACAAAAAAGTCTGAGGTGGTAAATGTCAGTCTCTAAGGGATAACCAACAATAACATTTTTTTATCGCACTCGTGCGAAACCAGGGAGGTCCTAGTAGCCGAGGAGGTCACTAATCCTCAATAAATATATAACCAGTATCGGTATTTAAAGTTTGTTTTTTTTTTTAATTTTGGTGTTATCTGAATGCGTATTTAAGAAAAGAAGTGAATATGTAAAGACAGACAATAATGTACCCCAACTAATATTATACAAGTGAATGTAAGTGTGTTACTTCTCCTTATCTACTGAACTAATCTTCTTGAAATGGTGTATACATAATTAATAGTACGGAGAAGGACAAAGGCAAGGTCTTATGTCCCGAAAAACCGGGCTGTTCAACACACGACAGTTTCACCAAATTTACTACTAAAAAACAATAGATAGCGCTGTGCTAATTTAAAACGCGCAATACGGTATAAGTTATTTTTAACCAAAATATCGCAATCCGATTCCAATTTTTCAATCTTGACTAACTATTATTATAAATGTTAAAATAAGTTTGTTTGAAACTTCTTCACGCTTTATCTACTAGACCAAACTATGTGAAATTTGACAAGGAAGGATACATGGTACCTTATCATCTCTTAAAGAGTTCTTACTGGTTCCCTAGGAAATTCACGTATACAATCACATCACATTAGACATTCGAAGTCTATAGCTGGACATAGGCCTCACCAAGAAATGGGGAGTTTTGGCCATAATTGCCGCGCTGGGCAAGCGTGATGGCGAGGAACGGAAATACTGCTGCCAATTCCTGCCCCGTGCATTTAAGCTACACTGCTGCGGATGGTTGGATATACCGCCACCTGTCGGTTCGGGTACCTTAGTCGCACCTGACGACACCCGGTACAGGGGAAGGGTACTATTCTACTCTGCTTAAGTATTTTACACTAAATGATTGAACTACCTTTAGCAGGCCGCCTGTCCGTGTAAGGATACCGATGCGATGGCCCCACTACCTTCCTGTACGCGTTGGATGTGGTGGTGGTGATTGTGGTGATGATGTTCAGCAGTAGTTGCGTGATCCACCAGTGGCGTGAGGCCGGTTTGTAGCCCCCATTGCCGTGTAGGTACGCTGTCTCGTCGTCCGAACTGTCTATGTTCTAAAACATATTAAGAAATTGGTTTACCCTTGAGCTTAAAGCGATATTGACACACCAAAAAAAGTTTAATGTTGACTGTAACATACGATTCTTCAGTAGCTACAAAATCTATGCAGTTCACGTTTTAAATAAAAATTTGTGAACATTCCATTGCTATTATGTGGCATGTCAAGTATCTGAAGAAATAATTTTCTTTAGCCTGATGTTAAGGTTGATTTTCCTGTATTTATAATCATGGAGTTGACTATAGCTGTGTTTATAGAGCACGTTGCAAACACGAACACTACTAACCTTAAGGTAAACGGATACGGTAGCGTTTATTTCCTATTTTAATAACATTACTTAGCAGTCCATAAGGATTTTTTTTACAATTTGAACTTACATAATCATTATCAACACTAGACTAATGTTTTTCTCACTATTGATTTAAATCCCATCATTGTCACATAAAAAAATCTACCATTTCCAGGAGTATTAAGCTTATGCCTTACTAGCCGTGCCCGCGACTTCGTCCGCGTGGAATAGTTTTTTTGGGCACCATACCTCTTTACCTTAACATTGAATGTCATGTTTGTTTATATCGAATCAATGGCCTGAAAAGTAAGTTTCAAGTTTTTAGCTCTAAAAATTGCGATACATCTATACAACATTTCAACCTCTCGTTTTCGACCCCTTACAACCCTTATTTCGATTAAAAAATAGCCTATGTACTTTCTCTGTGTTTTGTCTTTTCTAACAGACAGACAGAGTTACTTTCGCATTTATAATATATTAGTAGGGATTAGTAGGGATGTAAAGGTCGTCTGCATTTGTACCTCACTTTTATATATTATTATCGCCAAACAACAGTGTTAGCAATGCTATGATCCGGGTTTTTACTGTATCATATAACAGAACATCTTCAAGTCACAAGGTTGGCGTCGCGGTATTGACATCTTTGTGATAATACGAGCGTCTATACACTCGTATGTTTTTTATTATTAGACTTGATAGACAAATAAGCATACAATCTGCGTGATAGTAAGCATCACAGCAGCTTATAGACGTTCGTGATATCACAGGGATATCACTAGCGCACAACTTTTTATGTCACATTACACCTAATAATTTTACTGCTTTTCTCTCCCTTTAAACCGGAACATAGCGATGCAAACGAACTCTGCTATTTGGCGGTAGACGACCATTGTATAAGGTACCTCATGTTTAACTTTACGGGTATGAGGAAGGTAGATGGTGATCTAAACGCGCAGACGTTCCACTTACAGTGAACCGCTTTCTGGTGGTGCTAGTGGTCCACGTTGCGGCGAGGCGGTCTACCTCGTCGACCGACGTGGTGGGCCCCTGCACGCGGAACTGCGACAGCGACCGCCTTGACATGTTGGGGACCGCCACCTGCCCCGGGGCCAGTTCCACTCGGTCTTTCGACAGCGGCGAGTATGTGTAGTCCGTTTTGGGGTATTTGCTAGAAATTAAAGATACACTTGCATCTTTTAATGAGGCTACTTAGAATCTGGAGGCGTCTCCCGTTTAAAACACAGAAAATAGATAGTCATAGAAACGTGTTCTAATATAGCGGAAAAGAGCGTGCACAAACTTGGTAAATCTGGGCACTTCCACATCTTTGCTCATCTTAATTACAGCAAAATAATAATTTGAAAAGTGTTATTATAATAAGATTGTGTTAAAGGACACGTCCCGAAAACACGGACACACAATGTGAACACACGATCTGACTAGAACCGCATGATCGCATTGGATACAAGCCGCATTCAAACGGGCCTATTAGATATAACTTGGTCCAATCTATATCCAAGAGTGGACCTCCTTCGGCTGATATGATGAAAAAATTAAAGTGGATTACAAGACTAAACTGAATGCCTCTCTTTCTAAATACACAGTGACCAAACCGACAAAAACGTCATTATTCCGGAAGTAGATAGCGATTATAATTGTTTATCTTTCTTGGATTACACTTTACACGTTTCATTAAACAGACTATGCTATCTTTTTCGGTTAGCGATCTAAAGATACAGGCCCGAATAGACTTAGTGCATACGTATTGTACCAATTTAACGTTACCTCACAATTCCAGTGCACCTGAGCCCTTCATACATGATTGTTCACAGTCAATGCAATCACAACACAATCACTATTATACCGACAATCCATTATTCTATGAACGCTTCTAGATACAATAATAAAAACACGTTGCTAAGGCCGGGTGTAACGTGTAAAAATGTAAACATAATAAGTGCAATGGTATTCAGTCGTCGCCCGGTGCGTACGCCGCTTGGCACTGCGAGCATGGCATTTGCAGCGCCTTGTGTTCAAATATAGCTCTTTATATTTGAGTGCTCTAGTCTTGTCGCATTTATCTTTTTAGATACATACTCAATGACTGTCCTGCCGGTTTTAATGCTGTGTGCGTTGTTTGGTTCAACACATTTATTAAAACGTACATATTATTAAAAACCATTGTATAATCACGCGGTCATCCGTTACTTCGCGTAAGAGGGCATCGTTTTGAATCGAGTTTTGGGGGAATTTTCCAGCGATAAAAGGGAAGATCAAATATCAATAGAAAATCGACGCACCTGTTCAATCGTGTCTTACTTTTACAACAAAAACATTACTGTGAACATTTCTTAATATTAGCATATGGATAGATAACTTTTAAAAAGAATATAGGCTGCTTTTCCCTTTGATCCCGGGGGAAGAAAAGGTTGCCCGTAAGACGCGATATATCTTTAAATCTACATGGAATAGCTGCAGCCAGAAAGCTAGTTTTGTATATATTTTTAATAGAGGCAGACATCATACGAAAGTCGTCTGCATGTTTACCACACTCTTACCTTTTACCGGCAAACGGCAGTGTGCGCATTTAAGTGTTCGGGTTTGAAGTGTAAGAGAGTCAGTTAAATTACTGGGTAATAATAATAATATACTCTTTATTGTACACCAATGAAAACAAAACAAGAACATCACTAAAACATGGAATAGTAGGTACAATAGGCGGCCTTATCCCTAAATGCAATTTCTTACAGGCAACCTTTGGATTGAAATAATTATAAAGCTGGTGGAAGTTTGGGGTGCATTAAATACATACATACATAATAATAAATATACATATAATACACATACATTCAAAAACATACAAAAGATAAAGTTACAGAACAAGGAAAATGACAGAATAAAAGCAAAATCAAAGTGACAGATAATACTCCTTCACCATTCTCTTAAAAATAGAAAGAGAACGAGCAGATCTCACTTCAAAGGGGAGCGCATTCCACAAACGAACGGCTTGAACTGTAAAGGATTGGCTATAGAAGCTTGTGGAATGCAGAGGCATTTTGAGTGATAAATTCTCTGACGATCTTAGGGATTTTTCATGGCTGTCCCCAAGGAACACAAAGCGACTTTTAAGATAAGTGGGAGGGAAAGGACAGTACAATAGCTTGTATAGCAAAGAACGACATGAGCGTGCCTGCGAAGACGAATAGGTAGCCATTTGAGCTTAGTACGAAAGTAAGACACATGATCAAACTTGCGTAAACCGAAAATTAATCTCATACAGAAGTTTTGAAGACGCTCAAGCTTCGCAAGTTCATCCTCTGTAAGGTCTAGATAACTGGCATCGGCATAATCAAGGACTGGTAGAAGTGGGGATCCTGGGAAGAAAGTTTCGCAAGTGCTTTAAAAAAGCCGCAGAGGCATATAGTCTTCGACTAACATCCTTTAACAGTGCAGTCCAGGACAAATTACTGTCCAGTGGGTAATGTGACAACAAATCTTCAGATCACAAGTTTGGCAAGGCGCTTGTGATATCCCTGTGACAATACGAGCATCTATAGTCTGCGGTGACGTTTACGTAGACCGTATTTCCGTTTACCGTTACCGATACCGACCGTTTTACCGTTCTTCAACTTAGTGAAATTAAAAATAGAATCTATGGAATAAGCGACTACAGGCCCACATAAAAAATAATCAAAACACATATTTACTCAAAGAATTAATTCAACTCTAGATAAGAGTTGATAATGTAATTTTATTAAGCGACTGCATTTATCTTAAATAAAACGAGCGATAACGTGAATTACCAGTGCAACTATTTAAACGATAACCAGGGCTCTATTAATCACGACGAATCAATTTACAGGCAGTATTTTATGCGGTAGCGGAACAGCTTAAAGCACAGAGCGGGGACGGGCAGCAGCGTACGCCGCGAGAAGTAGCGCTCTGCAATTGCCCAAAAGCAAACTGTTGGAAAGGCCTATGTCTAACAGTGGACTTTAGATGGCTGATATATTATCATCATAATAATGATTTTATACTGTTAAAATAAAACACTTTTTATATTTTAATTGGTAGCAAGACGTTAAGCGTAGACCAAAAACAATTGAAAACTGTATATACACAATGATTGAATAGAAGAAATTCGGATTTCTCGAAGATTCTAACCGGACCGGTTTCTTTTTATAGGAGAATCAATCTACTGGAATGGAAGCCCGTATATATTATAAGAAATTATATATATAATAGCTGTGCGCGCGACTTCGTCCGCGTGGAAAAGTTTTATTGGTTACCATACCTCCTTTACCTTAACTTATATAAACTTTGAATGTCATGTTTATTTATATCAATAAATAGCCTGAAAAATAAGTTTCAAGTTTCTAGCTCTAAAAATAGCAATACTTCCATACAACTTTTCATCCCCCTTTTCGACCCCGTACAACCCTTGTTTCGAATTAAAAAAGACTATGTCCCTCTCAGGGACTAAAGATTGTCTGTGCCAAATTTCGTCAAAAGGAGGGGTTTAAGCGGAAAAGCGTAACAGACAGACAGAGTTACTTTCACATTTATAATATTAAGTAAGGAATACTTAATAATAATAAATTCACACAACATCTCATAAATTGACCTGAATTCGTGACATGTCCCTCAAAGAATTTGTGTTACGGACATTAGGCAATACTAATATTCATCATATAATTATTTGTTCTGGGTAGGGGCTTGGGGGGGTTGAGCTCACGACCTTTGGCACACTAATTCAGTTTACTCAATAAAAAATCAGATTGTAACTGTTTTATCAACACAGATAGCAGATCATACGGAACAAAAAAAAATAAAGTGAGATACTCTTTCTTACAAGAAATTTTTCATAGGGTCAAACATTAGATCGGGCCATAATTATTACGCTGTTACGCGCTGGCGCCAAAGCGTAGCTTCACGATGAGGCTGGAAAATGGAAAGAAACGAAAGCAGCACGAAAGCAGCTTTCCCATAATTGCCGCACTGGGTAGGTAGTGGCAATTGCAGGCTGTATTTATGCGGTGTTACTGCTGCACATTTCCACTCTGTTGCATTTAAGCTACGCTGTTTCATAATTTGCCGCCATCTGTCGGTTCCGGTAACTAAGCTGGCTGCCTCTTACGACAACGGTGTCGTTGAAACACCAGATGCGAGTTATATATATTTATAACTAGCTTATCCAACAGACGTTATCCTGCCTTGACTATACCTATCTATCATCATTACAGTCAAATAAGACGGATTCTTAATCATAATTGCCGCGTTGGGCAGGCAATCGCAAAGCACAACTTCCGCGACGGGAATACATTCCCACTCATTGGCCTATCCCCACTCTGTGCTCAGATGGATAGATAGTGGTAGCAGCAAGATTCCCGACGCCAAGCTACGCACTGATATTGATAACTACCACGCCTGACTAGAGCAGCAGTCGTGGGCAAAAATCATCCTGTCTTTGCCCATATCCAGCAGGGGATGTTCTGCGGAATTTATGATAATGTTAATGATATATGAGCCACGAGTCGAACGGTCGAGTTATTAATCACTGGATACACAAGCATGTATTAATTACATCAAAATCAGACTAACCTTAACGTAAACACTTCCTCAACAGTTTCCACATCCGTAACAGTCAGTAAGTTAGCCATTTTAACACAATTAATAATACAAAAATAAATTTAGATTGAATTGAAATATAATTACACTAAAATAAAAACAATGTCAATGCTAGTCCAGCCAGCTGATTATTGAATCATATTTGTACAATTATTAGTTGGTCATTATTGGAAATTATATATTAAACTACCCCCTTAAATAAGATATCGGGCAATACAACACAACTAGCAGAGATTAGTACCTGACTCTTTGCTAGGTGTCGTAAGAGGCGACTAAGCTACTGGTAGCATTTCTATCGTTTGGCTGTCACCATGCCTGCCCAGCATGGCGACTGTTGACAACAATTATATAAACCAATGGAACCAACGCCTAAGCCCAGCAGTGGACGTCCTTGGGTTGTGATGATGTATTATTTATTATAAAAAAAAACTTTGAAAGCAATAGAAAACTAGATTTTTACGACCTTTGACCTTCAATATCTTAAGATGCAGACACAATAGCACTTGTGACTTTTGAGACAACATTTAGAACGACAAAACAAAGGTTTATACGAATATACAGATAATTATCTTTCATACCTGGGTTGACCCCTTTTTTTACCTATAATTACTGGGCTAGTATATCCATCCGAGACGCGCGACTAAGGTACCAGAACCGACAGACCGCCGCCTGTTGTCCTTAGTCGCCTCTTACGACACCTAGTTCAGAGTGAGGTACTATCTTACTCTGCCAATACCTCTGCAAAGTTGACCGTCTTTATTGACGGCGAATCACTTAGACAGGGTAATTTATATTTAGCGTGTGAAAATTAGTCTGCAATTCGATATCCAAAGTTATTAGAGAAACGTATTTTATGAAACCCTTTAGATATATGTAAACTGATTTAATGTTCGTAAATCATGTCATTGGAGAAGGAATGCAATTTACCTACGGCACAGAGCATTATTTATCATAAATTATAGTGCAGGATATAAATAAATGGAACTCTAGAACCGTGCACAGTATCGTAGTACAGTAGAAATATAAGGTCCTATCCAGGCTAATATTATAATAAATAATAAAATAAGCTTAAATTTCATAATTTAAGCTGTGAAACCGAAAAATATCTTTTCACAGATTTTTATGAAATTTTGCCTTCGACCATTTTAGATCCTAGAAAAGGACATATAGCTTTAAATTCTAGAAACTTTAACCCAGACATAGTCGAGAGATTAACATTTTTTCGTTTTGTATAATTATGTGATAGGCCGATAGCGTTGGTAGTGATCGCATCTTGTGAACCAAAACGTGTATGATGAATATTTGTGTTCGCTGTTTCGGTGCGAAATATATGCATCTATATTTGTGATTCCTCCGGTGTCTGATATCCGTAACATAGGCCTTTGAGCAACTTAACCGAGACAGCTGATGAAGTCAATTTATGGGTGCGGTGTAAATTTAACATTATAATTTTGTATAGCTTTAATATAGCTATATTTATTCTTATTACAGTAGTTTATCAATGTTTATCTGCACCGGATTGGATTTATAATTGAATAAAATATTATGCTGATATAACACTTAAATGCAGCAAAATTTATTGATAATACCGTCAATCGATAGTAAAGATAATGCTTGATAAATAAGTATGCAATTATGTTTCATTTTTATTTTAAAAACCAGCTAATACTCTGAAAATTTGTAAATAATAATAAATTCAAACATCAATATCTAAGCATTGACTTGACTATGAGATAGTTTAAAGCGAAAGTGTTTACGGACTCAAGAGAAGGAAAGAATTACAATATACATACTTAAATCTATGTCTAAGCCAGATACAAAAAAAAAACTTAAATATTCATTATATATAGGATGCGCTATCGAGCCTATCAATGTTGTATTGTTACTTCTCCAATTGAATGTTATTTTGTTTACAATATCCGGTATTTAATGTTTAACCTTAATTATTTTTCTCACTAGAAATAAAGTAAGAGTTCGTTTCTTCTTATCATATCAGGTATCTGCGATAAATTCATAAAACAGTAAGCAATAAAAATGTTATTTTGACAGTTGATTTAATTGTCTGAATGCATGTATAGATTTGACCAATTACTTAATAATTGCAACTTAATAAGCTGCAATTATAACAATATGTGTAATAATTAGCATAATATAAACAAAAATTTAATTTGATATCGACACTAATTCAATAAATAATTATCAGTAAGTGCTAATAATGAACATTGATAAATAACTATTATCGTATAAAACTTCTCTTTCAACGGCCTTAAAACGCAGTTTAATACTACTCTGTTTGTACGGCTTTAGAACGAGTTTTAAAACTACTCCTTTAAGGCAGTTAAAACAGTAGTTAAAACGTTTATTACGAATAGTAAAGGCGTAATTGTTAGAAAAAATTATGACTGCTTATATCAAAGATTTAGCAAGAAATTCATTCTTGCTAAAAAACGGTCTAATTTTAAGCTGTATTTACGCTCAAGCAGCAACGTGCTATCACCTTAGAACGCAAGGCTGACTCACGTTGTTACACCAACCGCGCATGTGCCTAAAATAAATGAGCTGTACTACTGTACGATAGTGTTAGAGGAAATTAAACGAGTGCACTTTACTAGTTCATTATTTTTATTCCTTCGACGCAAGGGCATCTAACTTGTTGCCACCTAAATTGCACATTTGCCTACCCGTTTAGTTATGATAGGTGAGTTCATCGTCTCCACTTGGCAAAGAGGATCGTTTTGCTGGGATATCGTATAATGAGGTATACCGCTCAGGAATAGGCACATAAAAAAAGGAGGAGAGGAAAACCTGGACATGGGTCTTCCCAAGTGATTTCCAATGACCTGATGATTTTATTCGGATCGTCTGTCACCTTAGTGGACGTACACTACGCTAGCTGATAGTAGGGATAGATCCTGACATCCATTTGCGCCAGCCATCTTGTATGTAGCAAACACAAACGTCACAAAATGTATACCAATAGTAACAAAATAAATAAGTCGGTACATAAGTTAATCTACATACAAGGAACGATGGAGCTACCCTCACATAGACGTTCACGGACACGATATAGCGGACAGGTTGAAAGCGAATGCGAGTCCCATCTACTATAGACACTTTTACTGATTAACAAACTGACTGATAGACACAGCTATAAAAATAACATTAAAGTTAAATATTTTAGACATATTTTTTGTGCATATACCAAACTTGATAACCTCAGCTCGAACCGAATGTAGATATCAAATGTTAAGTACCTACATATGGTTGTCTTCTGTTCCTATGTTTCCCGGATGTTGGTGAAAGTAGTATTCTAATTATTAAATAATAATCAGAATCTTAATATTTGAATTACTTGCTAAATATTCAAATATGGCATAAACAATATGCTAAGAAGTAAAAAATAAACACAAGAACGAACCTTTTCTTATGTAATATTTTATCAGGGACGTCACCCATAAAGTTAGTCTGAGCAAAAAGGCGTAACATTCTGTCAAATTTCCAGACCCGTAGTCTGGATGCTAAATAGTGATTAGAGACTGGTTTTATACAATCGCTTTCGCTGTTCCAAATAAAATTATTAGGTGCTATGTCTCTAGGATCACATGCCAATAGTATCAAAATCAGTTCACAGATTAATCTGTGAGAGCGTAACAAATAGGTAAACACTTTCGCATTCATAATTCTGAGTGTAAATGCCAATTTGTCTTTTTGGTATATACTCCCTGATAAAGGGCTGAAGAAACATTGATGAAAATTAGCTTAAACCCTACTGAAGAACATTTTTATGATGGAAAAGTTCCTGCGGCTATATAACTTCACAAATAGTCTACTACCCGCACTAACGACACGCCAACTTAAGGATCAATATTTTTTAGCCATGCATATTGCTGGCGCTGCCCACCACCCCCATTTCCACCCAATTTACAATAAGTCCGATCGTATGCAAAATTCCACTATGATGAGGAACCTAATCAAGGATCTCATCAGCAGCAGGGCTTCCATTTTATGCGGTCTACAACCAGTTCAATCTTGCGGTTCTAGTCAGATCGTTACCGGATAGTAATGTACTATTTCATAGATACTCACTTCCAGTACTCGCCGGCCATCTTGTAGAGCCGGTAGGGTAGATGTTCCGCGTTGGGATCCTGGCCGAGCAGCGCGCTGGTGTCCGCCAGCGCTTGCTCCGCGAACGAGCTGTCCGTAGAGCACGCGCTGTACGCCGGACTACCGAAACGATACGACCTGGGAGAAACACACTTTGTCGTATTATTCACGCTTTTTGGAACCTAATGCTAGACTACACAGACGGTTATCACTCGAAGGCGTCTCCGAGTAAATATTATACCAAAATTCGTTTCTCATTAGAAGATTTAAATAAATAATCTATATAGGAAAAGATTGTGCCGTTTGTTTCCTGAATGGAGTGTTTATATTGTCGGTTTGTTTTGATTGTTTTGTCGATAAACATCAACTTTAAATATCAACCATTTTATAAAATATATTTAATGCAGTAATTATACCGTTAAAGATTCCGTAGTGCAGCCATCCACCTGTACATAACAACATAATCAGCCAATTAGCATTCTGACTAGTCTGCATTGTAAATTGTTAAACAATTTCTTTCGCTGACATTGTATTGTCTCAAGGGCACCCGATGTCTGCAATCTAGCGTACGTCTTGACAGCGCATCGCGCACGGGTGAGTTTATGTCTGAGGTGTCTCGTCCTCACTTCGACATGGATCCCACTACTAGTTCAAGCCGCGGGCTACTTGTCGAGCAAAGTGTCAACCTTTGTTTGCGTATACTGAGACAGGTCTGAAACCCTATGGTGCCACCACGGCTTGTATATCTCAAACGCTTATACCATTATTCTCAAAACACACACACTAGCTAGTTCAAGAGCATGACATCGCACTCCCCGGCGAGTGTCCCACATAGCGCATATAGGCGCAATCCGTACTATAAAAGTCCTCCTATAACGATTATAATTCATTATCATCATATCAACCCCAGGACTTTCACTGCTGGACATAGGCCTCTACAATTAATTTCTAATAGAACCGGTTCTATGCGGCTTGCGTCCAGCGGACCCTGTGGTTATAGTCAGTTCATCTGTTCATCGTGTGGTACGCGTCTCATTGGTCTCACTGATCTTCTAGATAGCTTTGTAAACATGTATCATACTTATTCTAAACAACTTTTAAACGTGTACAATAACGAGCAACAAATTTTAATCTAGATAGATTACAATCATGTGCTCAATGCAAATATGTTTATGGCACAGAGTATCTGGACTTTATTCTTGCATCATCACCATTACAGCCATTGGAAGTCTATTGGAGCATATGATCGTAATCTATCAAGATTATAACTAGACAAACTAACTTTGTATAAACTTCATAGTTAAAAATTTGTTTCTCATTATTGTGCACGTTTAAAATTTGATTACAATAAGTATTTAAATGTGGTATTCGCACGGACCATTGTTTAATTTGGACAACTGATCGGGGAATACTTAGGTAATCTTTGACTTATGTGCGTTGTAATCTTAAGTGCGCGATGCGTTGTCACTCACATACTCGTATAGCGATGCCAGGCGTCATGAGTTGGTTTCTGCTCTCACCTACTTCATCTAGTAATTATAGACACAATAAAAGACTAAGTGTGTCCAGCCATTTTTTAGTATTAAGTACCGGCAATCCTAGATTTAGACTTTCGATTTAGACGATATGTCAGACATTCAAAAATAAAGTTGCTTTATTTTAGATAGTGTGAGAATGCCGGCCGGTAGCGGCATTCTCGCGTAAGTACGCGGGTGTGGTCGTGAGCATTATAGAATCTCGAAGGAATTACATTGCAGAATGTTTATTAACGACGAAATATGTAAAAACAAATTTAACGGGCCCGAAAGCGCTGAAGGTAGTTATCCTATCTGTGCACGGGACAGATATACAATGAATATTTGTGTATCTTTTGTATTAGGGTACTAAATATGTATTTTAATAATATATTTGTTATTTCGTTGTTGTCTGATGTCCGTAACAAAAGTACTATAAACTGCTCATCTCGGAGTTAATCTTTGAAATGTTGTGTGATTAATATTTAAATTGAAACGTATTTATGATTTCTAAATAACATATAATATTTAACAGTTAATTCATAAGATATGGTAAATTTTAAAAAAATATACTACTTTTTAATTCCACTCGCTTCGTACGCTTCGCTCGTACTCGCTTCGAATACTCGGTATCGTGGAATCGACGGGGCTATCACTGACAGGTGAGCGAGAAAGACAGAGTTACAAATGAAAGGAAGGGAATATCAATAAAACCGAGTATAAGATAATTTTTCACGAGGACCAAGTAGACATCAGCTAAAATAATAATCTGTGCCCGGTGTTTGTTAATATTCCTCCGAAACGTTTCATTCGGTTTTTATGACTGTTTCATGTACACTATTTGGCAGGTAAGAGAACAGCTCGTAAATAATTTCTTACTACACTTAGCCTAAACACCATTCAGGTGACTCTGATTTTTCTACTCTTTTTATGTATTTATATTTTATTTTGCATCAAAAATACCTAATCTCCAAATTTTTACTTCCTTCCCACCCTCACTATCCCATTTTTAAAAACGATTCGAGTATAATTAGCCAGTAAAGATATAATCTGTTTGGCAGAACAACCTTTGCCGGATTAGCTAGTGAGTAAAAACTATTCCGAACCGAATTGACTGGCCCGATGACGCAGATGATAGTGCGCCAAAGGTCGTGAATTCGATCTCCAACCAGGACAAATATTTATATGTTAATATTTAAGCTTGTTTTATGTCTGGTTGTTGAATATATGTATTTATATACTTGTGATTCCTCTGATGTCTATAACACAAGTGCTTTAAGCGACTTATTGCGGAGTCATGTCAATGTTTGCGATGCTGTGTGAATTTATTTATTAGACCTACTATGGTTAGACCTTAAAAGCACAAGGTCACACGCACCTTGCGCCGTCAATGCACTTAACGTTTGTGAATAAGGCGCACAACATTTACGATGTACGTCAGTAGACATTCGTAAATAACAGCTTATAGAAAAAATATTGGAATCTATCCAAGTTTATCAGCGTCGTGATGTAACATCATAGTCAACTCATTAACATCTGTATATATAAAAGGAAAAGCTGACTGACTGACTGACTGACATATCAACCCAGGGCCTAAACTGTAACAGTTAGAAACTTGAAAGGACTAAGAAAGGATTTTTGAAAATTCACTAAAAAACTAAAACGGGCGTGCAAAGTTGAAACATTGCCGTGTTTGAAGTAAATCGGATGAAATTCAGCATAAACGTTCTTCATTGAAAGCCATGAAACACGTTTAAAATATTTAACTAAAATCATCCCTTAAGGGGGTAAAGGGGGGATGAAAATTAAGTAGGAAAATTCTTACTTAACGCGAATGAAACCGCGGGTTATAGGGCGCTATTTATATTATAATACGAGACATTGAGATGTTATTTGTAAACAAACTTTCAAATGGATTCAAATATTTTAAGGTAAATCTGGTGACCTGAATACATGCTAAAAATTTTTTTATGAATATTTACGATGCATCATTAGCAGATTCGTTCGCTCGTTCTCCGATTTCGAGTCAATTAGTGCGGTGCGTGAAGCAATTTGTCAGTAGATATGGGCCAGGGTCAAACGAAAATTAGGTTAAAACTCTTTGAATACAAACCTCTATGGATTCATTTCTTCAATGATTTTATAGTTAACTAACAGTAACGGTGCGCCCCGACTTCGCACTTATTTAACAAAAAATATACAATTTTAACATAATACACTACTTTTGCGTGGGATTATTAAAAAAGAGTAATATTATGAATGTTTGGATATGATTTTTTATGTTATTTTACAGGTTAGATTGTTTTATTTTAATTCTAAATAGAAATTGGAACAGATTTTAAAAACGTTTTCAGAGTCGTTGCTTATATTCTTAAACTTGCAACCCGTATTTTTAAACCAGGTCTTTAAACAAGCACACAGTCCGTGATTGAAAGGGCCGCTGCAGCCTATAGACGCTTATACCCTCACATTTTTAAATCCCTTCTGTTTCTATTTGAAGTATTTTTTTTGTAATTCTGCATTTTGAATTAAAAATTATTGAACTGTCTAAATTCCACATTTTTACCATTAGCGGTGACGGCTGTGCGTGTCTATCGTGTCTATGTCAGTAGGAATTCTTTTATATTTATAATAATATGTAGTAAATATTTTGTTCTTATTTGTGTGAATTAAACTCGTAATTATTTTTAAGCGTCCGCCCATCTCATCTGTCAGAATACGACAAATTCAACAACTGAACAGTTTTAAATCCTATTTTCTTTATGAGTGGAATATTGGAAGAAAAATCATCTTCAAGTTAGATTATTTAAAATCAGTCAATTTACAAACCTCTAGTTGCATTTTATGAACAAAGATATACTAAACTATTTGAAATCCGAATGTTGGTACTATATACGAGTATGATGATATTCTGGTATTCTAAATTATAAATTTAAATAACGTGATCGTAAAATGCCGCCATTTTGAAAACTCACCGGTCTCTGGTCACATTCTGCGAGGTAAGGGTGATGGGACTTAGCGTGACGTCCGCTAGCGTGCCGTATCCACGCGAACTCGTTGACACCCGCTCATACTGGCTGTTGATCTCGTTCTGCGGACAAAAATAATATTTTTTACAACAATAAGGAAGACGATAATTAAAGCAAATTGTTTCTTGTATTAATGCAATACTTAATAGTTATTACAGACATAAATAAACGCACGTATAATTCCAGAGTATAATGCAAAATATTTATCGAAAAAAAAAATTACACACGTTTAAAAATTATACAAGTAAAAAATACTAAACAATTAACTATGATTTAGTGTACAAAATTATTTTTTCCTTGGGAATTCTTGATTATGATGTTCAAACGAACCTGCAACGGCACTTTTTAATTCACAGTAATAAAATTATAGTTTTTACGCAAACACTTCCCAATGCAAAATATCAATGATACCAACTAATAAAAACGCACCTGACATCCTTAATTAATATTTAAACGAAAAGCAAGGTCGACACCTCTATAAAGACTGCGCAATGCAAACATCCGACATCTTAAACCACGTGCACCGATCGATGCGAAATATCGGCAAGAACTCCTTCCACTTAGGAAGTCAGCAAAAAGCTAATCATTCCCCGTCAGCGATGACATCATTGGTAACAGCTATGATAACAAAAAGCGTTAGAATTTCTCGGGCAGTGCTAATCGAAGCGTGGTTGGTGCGGCGCTGTTGAGAAACCAACGCTTGTCTGATGATTCATAGATTTGGTACCCCGGTGCAAATCAACGAATTCAAATCTGTAAATATTTTTCAATTGATAGTGGACTTTATGTGTTGGATATTGAGTTCAAAACTGGTTAAAAAATGTCGGTAGAGAATCTTCAGTGGCCGTGTGAACAGAAGGACTTTGACATTGAGTAGTGAGCCACTAGACACGCGGTAACACTCCTTGCCAAATGATAGCCTAAGAGCTGGTAGTCTATCATGAGTGGATAGTTGAATAGCTCAATTATACCAAAATCATATATGAACACAGAATAGCTCTGGCTTAAAGGTTGAAAAATAACGGAAATGTTATATGTAGCAGTAAAATTGCTTTTTCCAAGCTTCTATCTAATCTAATACATAAAATCCTCGTGCCACAATGTTCTTTCCCATACCCTTCTGAAACGGCTTGACCGATTCTTACGAATTATTTTGTGCATATTCAGTAAGTTTGAAAAACGGCTATCTATTTTTCAAACCTTTAAGGATGATAGGTGATAAGGAAGTATTCACCAGAAACATATTTTTTATGTTTATTTTTTTATTATGTGTTATTAAAAAATACATACAACTCTAAATTTTCACCCTTTGATCACCACCCCTTGTTTATTAATAGTCGTTTTAGTAATTTAATCATTTTATATCATTTATATGGCAGAAAAAACGTTTGCCGGGACCGCTAGTAATATTATAAAGGAATTTTAAGTGTTAATATATACAAATTAGTATATAAAAATTGCAAAATAAATAGTTGCGTCTGAAACTTAAACATTGATTGCATAACTTTGCTGAAATAGATAACACTGGAACTTGAACAGATCAGACGTATTAAAAATATATGTAGAGATTGCAGAAAGTTTTATTTGATATCAAATAAAAAGGAAAAATTAATAATCTATTTGTATTCAAGTCCTCGCGGTGCCGTTTCTAACCTTCCTAGTCACCAGCTCTGCTACTATATATAAAATCTTTCAATATTGAATTTAAAACAAGTGAAAATCAACAAGTCATAAATTGTTCCTTCATTAAGGAAACAAATACGAGTATTTCAGTGTAAGTTTTTCTTATATATCCGTCATGTTAGCAGGTCAACATACTTGACCCCAAAATCGGAAGTTCGTTTGAATACAATACATGTGAACAAAAGAATCATGTCTCGGTAGGATATTGTTTGGTAAAACCGCTTTAATGTCAAGGACGCAAGGAAAGTTAAAAGTAACTAAAACACTCAAAGTCGTGGTGTACCGGCATATTAGACCTTATTTATTTTCTTTTTTTTGTATTACTAATTCAGCACACTCAAAGATGTCACCAACCCTGTGAACTGAATATTGTGAAATCAATACTGTGTCACATTTACAGAGTAATTTTACTGCCGCTCTCACCCCTCAGACCGGAACACTGCTATTTGGCTGAAATAGTTGAGATGGCAATGTGTATAAAATGAAGCAAGCAAGCAAAATGAAGAACGCCACGGTGTTTTATCCAGCTCATCAATAATAAGCAACAAACAACCTTTATTAAGAGAGCCTATTTCTAGCTATAAACAGTAGATATGTTGATGACGTAAAACAAGTTATTGATTTTGAAACTAATACCAAATCCAGCCTCAACGAAGAAGCAAATAACGTGCTGTTGGTTTAGGCGGTACAGTTAAAAACAAACAATAATCTGAATCGCTTGTTTCTCGGCCCGATTGTTACAAACGGACGTGTAGAAAAGACGGAATGGGCGGAAGTTGACAATATCAATTAACCGCAAAGTGCACAGGATATCAACCGCAACTTAGCTTAGTAATGAGACACGTAAAATATATATACATATATAATATGTACACACATAAAATATGATATGCACTATTAGGAATATAATCAACTAATGATACCGATGTTTTTAAGAAACAATGTCTTATCCAGAGAAACGAGACAATCGCTGCAAATATATATTAACAAAAAACCATAAAGATCTAAAAAATATTACATCAACGCCATGAAATGAATGTATTTCATGGCGTATCCAGATAAGCCTTGAGGATAAGTATAATAGTACTTCCCCCTGTACCAGGAGTCTTGAGAGACGCCTAAGGTACCAGAACCGACAGATACACAGGGCGAGAATGGGCAGCAGCATCTCTATCGCCAAAGCTGCGCTCAGCGATTGCCAACACGCTTGCCCAGTGCTGCAATTATGGGCAATATTCCTCCTTTCTCGAAGAGTCCTATGTCCAGCTGGAGACTTTCAATGGCTGGTTTGATGATACGGATGTTTTTACTGAGAATTACTGAATAATGCGACAGATGATGACGCTCTTGACTTATTGAATATGAAGGCATTATTGCCAGTAACGGTAAACGGTATTTAGTTTTAGTTTTGTTAAATTTAAAACTATGTACAATAAAAATAACGTTATAATTTCAAGTGTTCACCAAAGTGAAACGAAAATTTAATCACAAAATTATAGAACAATCTCTCGAGTCGCTTTATTTATGCGCGCGATAAACTAGAAAACAAGCGGACGAATTTTAATACGGTTTTCACCAATGGATAGAAAATTAAAAGACTACTCTGCCAGTACCTCATGACATGACATGACATCAAGGTAAACGTATTTAATTATTCAATATAATATATATTTTTTTCTGAAATATTAAGACTATTTTTAAAAATGTCTATGACGATTACGATAAAATCATGTCACCTGGCAGCTTTCAAGACAATTCACTCGTTAAATAATATACATTTACAATTCAAAGTTACTAATGAGTGATTAAAGTTACTAATTGACACTAAAGTGAAAACAAATTAAAACTAAGGATTCATATTACATTCATACATACTCACATCTGTGTCCCATCAGAGTAGGCAAAGATTTGATACGATCTTGGCATACGTCTCTCACTTTCTTTAGTCGTCTCATACACGCTCGTTAATTCTTGGTACTTCAAGAAATAGATATAAGCCAACAACACCACAGCCGTAAAAATACCGATCATATAGAAACACAAGAACAAGATCCCTGATGTATGACGGCGACCATCGCTTCATCTAGTTACAACTGACCTTGAACGACCGCGAGCGCATCTCCACGCCGTTCTCAACAGCCCTATTGATTCACACTATCTGCACGCTTTCACTCATCGCCATAGCAACGTGTACCTACCTTCCGACTCCTAGGAGATATATAAATAAATAACTAGGTCAAGAATAGACAATTAGGCACTGGAACACTTTTAACTTTGCACTTATGAGAGCAACGCGCGTAACGGCTATCCACAACCGCCTCTGAAACGCCACAGATGGTTTAAAATAAAATACCATATGTGTAGACGGCTACGAAAATAAACCGACGCGGGGGAAGTTGAATTTCAGATGTATTTGGACGTTACATTTTCCTGTATTTCATTTTAAATTGGGCGATGTAAATCGTTTAATCATTTAGTTCTATAATCATAGCGGCATATTAAAAAACAAGGTCGATGTCCGCGTGTGTCTAACGACGAGACGTAATTCAATAGAAAAGTACATCACGCCTGTGTCCCATCGGGGTAGGCAGAGACTCTGGATCTCCACTTGTTACGATCTTGGCATAAGTATCTTGCTACCCTTACTAGCAATAGTCCTTTCATACACGTTAGTTTATTCTTGGTACTTCTGAATTCTGGCCCTTCGACCTCTTCTAACTGGTAAGATATTCGCGTCGGTCGTCCTATACCAACCCTTCCGCTCTATATATTTGTGCAGGCATTCTACTTCCATCCATCTTTTCTATATGTCCAAACCATCGCAACATTACTTTCTCTATTGTTGTCACAACATCATCTTTTACACCACATCAATCTCTTATTAAATGATTTATATTAATAAGCAAAGTGTAGGTATATAATTAACACGCGCGGGCTTCGCACGGGTGCAGTGAGGATAAAAAATGGTTATTGTGGGTTATCTTTAAGAGTACTGCTATTTGGCAGTAGTTGTAGTGAGGTATCAATGTAGACGACCTTTGTAAGAAGTCTACTACTTGTCTAAAGAATCTGCACGATTTTTGCACAGCTCAGCTTGGAAAGCGACATGGATATCTTTTCGGAATAACAAGTTTCTTAGCGCTGAGATATAAAGTAAAGACCGCGCGGACAAAGTCACAAGCGGGAAGCTAGCTTGATATATTATGAAGATTATATGGTAGGTATGTGTTTTGCCGTCATCGGCGAGCATTATCCGAAGCGGCAGCGACTACTATTATAAACTAAGTAGCTGTGCACGCGACTTCGTCCGCGTGGAATAGTTTTTTTTTTGGTACCATACCTCCTTTACCTTAACTTACGTAAACTTTGAATGTCATGTTTATTTATATAGAATCAATGGCCTGAAAAATAAGTTTGATGTTTCTAGCTGGGTCTAAAGATTGTCTGTGCCAAATTTCATCAAAATCGGTGAGAGGTTCATGCGGGACAGCGTAACATACAGACAGACAGAGTTACTTTCGCATTTATAATATCAGTAGGGATAGTAGGGATTAATAATAATGAATGAATCATCCATTGAACGAATATTCAATTGAAGTTTGAAATCCTGGCTTCGAAAGTCACATGACGTCAACGGCTTAATTTAGTAACAGGCAATATTAATCGCTTAGGAACCCCTAAGCGATTACGCAATATCCCTATTATATGTAATACGCAGACATGAATTCATTGGCTATACAAGAGGTCTCTTTGTAGGTATGTGAAATTGCGGCGCACTGCCAGATATGAATGATTAAAAATCCTTTAAAAATGATTATGGTCATACGAGGGGCCCCATAGCGCGGATGGTAGTGATCTTGTCTGGTACGCCAAAGGTCGTGGGTTCGATCCCCACCCAGGAAAAAAAAAATGTTGATATTTGTGTTTGTTCTGCGTCTGCGTGCCGAATATATGTAAAGAAAGTTTATCTATTATATTTGTGTGTATGATTCCTCTGTCGACTGATGTCCGTAAAATAAATACTTTAACGAACTTAGCTCAGAGTCAGAATATGAAATGTTGTGTGAATTTATTGTTATTATTTATATCTCTGGCGGATTCACTCACGCGCCTTCCCTACCCAGTAAAAAAACTGAGAAATTTTGAATATTATAATTTTAATTTGTTACGAACTCAAAAGGTTATGGACCCCTGATTTAAACGGTACCTTCATATAGGGGCAGATGAATATATAAGAATACACTTCCGTGCAGCCAACGTGGGCGTCTGGTACACTCAATTACTTGATTGTTATTTGTGCTTGCGTTATAATTGTATACCAATTAGAACCGGCCAGCGAAATGCCGAGCAACGTGGTAAGAATATAGTAGTGAGGGCGAGCTTCTCATAATGCAGGCAGCATTTGGACGTCAAATTTCAATAGAAGTTAATTACTTAAAATTATTATTTAGGATTAATCATAAAATATGAGTCTTTCCGTGTGTATGTCGTTCTTTTTTTGTATAATACGAAGAATAGTCTTCATAAATCCCTATAAAAGCAATTAATAAATAAATCCCTATAAATTACATATAAAGCCGTTTAAATTCCCAACTAAATTTAAAAAAAAAAGAGAAGTTAATAAGTTCCGCATATATTACCTAAAAACTTACACTTAATTGATATATAGTAAATAAGTTCACACGACATTTCATACGTTAACCTGACTCTCAGATGAGTAGTTTAAATCACTGGTATTACAGATATCAAACAACAGAGGAATTTCAAATATAATACTTAAAAGCATATAAATAACACCCAGGCACAGAAAAAATACAAATATTCATCATAACAATATTTTTCCTGGGTGGAGATTGATCTTACGACCTTTGGCGAACAAGATAGAACAGGATCACTACCATCTGCGTCATCGAAGAATTCAAAAACTTCATTCAAAGTCAAACCTTATCTTCAAAGGTGTTCTAAATTTACAGGTCACTTACAACTCATAATGATTTATTACTATAACCTCTTACTAGCAAACTGGGCCTTTTAACTTAGTAGAAACACTTAAGTTTCAATAGATAGTGCGCAAACGCAATAATGATCTTAGTTGTTTCAGATCGCTTTGCTGCGGGCGCCGGCGCATCAACGTAATTGATATGTACTTAAACGAATATCTGTATACAAGGGAATGATGGCACGCGACCAGACGTTCGAGTTCCTTTGGATGCGTTCCACTATAAATAACTGTTATATAATAATAAGTACAAAGTATATATAATCTTTTTAAACATGGAAATACACCTGCAGAGATAGAGATTGTGGTTTCATTTATGTGTTTGAATGCATGGTTTTAAATTTATGCGTTTATATAATACAGCATTTGTACTCGTATCTAGAGAATGATATAAAATGAAATGGGTACTTTTTAAGATGTTAAAATTGCGTGATTATGTAGAAAACATAAAGCATACATAATTGCACCGCTTTCGTTTGAAACTATCAGTCTGGACGTGCGAATCGCCCGTCAATACAAGCTATCTGCTGATAAGCCATTAAAATCGATCCAGCTGATACGAAACTTTGCAGAACAAAGCAAGATTTTGTCAAAAATGTTGCATGAAGGATATATATATATATATATACATGTGTCTTCATAAAGCATTGATAAAAAGTCTGTTCTGTATATAGACCAACAGACACTTACATTTTTAAAGATATATTTACATACCTGGAAGATCTCCTTGCCAAGGCCTTTCAACCTGTCCAAATTCTCCTCTGTAGAATAATTTGATGATTTGACAGTCTTCTCAGTGGTCCTGGTGGATTTGCGAGTGCGGTGTGCTGGAGGCGAGACCAGTTCCTCTTCAGCCTCTGCTATAATTTCTGAATCAATTTTGCTGCCTGACTGCTGAATTTGTCTGAAACCAAGTACACTTTCAGACAACCTACCTTTCTTTTCGAGCTTATAGCATACTAATTAAGAAAGATTATTTTTTTACTAGAATATATTTTAATCCCATACAAACAAATAAAGTGTTTGATATTTGCACTTGCAAAATTTCAAGTTCTAAAGTTTAAGGTTATCTTTTTGATACTTTTGTGAACATCCCTACTAATATTATAAATGCGAAAGTAACTCTGTCTGTCTGTCTGTCTGTCTGTCTGTCTGTTACGCTTTCCCGGTTAAACCTCTCAACCGATTTTGATGAAATCTGGCATAGACAATCTTTAGACCTTAAGAAAGGACATAGGCTATTTTTGAACTCGAAATAAGGGTTGTAAGGGGTTGCAAGGGGGGATGAAAAGTTGTTTGCATGGATCGCTATTTTTAGAGCTAGAAACTTAAAACTTATTTTTCAGGCCATTGATTCGATATAAATAAATGTGACATTCAAAGTTTATATAATTTGAAGTAAATAGGTATGGTACCCAAAAAACTATTCCACGCGGACGAAGTCGCGGGCACAGCTAGTAGTAGATAAATACCTAATATTTAAATTAAAACTAAGGTTTCATAATGATTACCTCTGATTCTTTGATATAAGACGCTCATTTTTTTCCTCTGTTATTGGAAACAGTTCATTATATATAAAATTAATATGTACATACATAGCATAAAACAAAGTCGCTTTTCACTGTAAAACAAAGTCACTGTCTATCCCTTTATATATTTGTTTATTATTTATTGTGCATCAGATTTTGATGTCTTTTTTTTAATAGATAGAGATGTCTCTATTAAAAAAACACATGATTCAAGACATCAAGAGGCATGTTTATATACTAAATATAGAAACACTGACTATTTTAGAGTTTTTAATGAGGTGTTGTAAATAATTAAATATTTGGTTATTAGATCGTAAATGCTGACTGAACCCAATGATATATAATCTACTATAGTATTGTATACTTTAAGAAGTCAGTGAAGGCATACATCTATCTTTTAGAAATAATCCTCAATAACCACTTTTTGTTGCTAGTATAAAATAAAACATTTACATTGACAATCATTTAACAAAACTAAAAATAAAATGTAAATAAATATGCCAAAATTAGCAGTAGTCATTTTTATATTTATATGCTCTTAAGCTTATATTAATGTATCATGGAATTTATAAAAGTATGTTGAAAAATAGCACTTTTAATGCAATGAGGTCACCATGGTCATAGAACTTTTGACACATACTGTACCATAGTGACGCAACATCTTGTGACGTCATAAGGGAAACAGACAAAATCTGGCCTCAGAAGATTTAATGAGTGGCCTTGTATATTTTATCAGGCACATGCATCAACAGGTACTGAAATTTGTTTATCTCTGTTATCTATTTAAATAAGCAGATTTGTAACCTCATTCTCGATTTGTAGATACATGAATGAAATTCAAGGATACTTTTAGATAGCAAACTTTTATGTCTTATATGACTTTCGTCTGGGATTTAGAGTTCTAACAGTTTTGTATAAAATTTGAGGTACTAGGTCTAAGGTTTCACTTATAGTATAGGAATTTTTTAAATATGTACAAAAAAATATTATATATTGCCACTTTATACATAGTTTTCAGTTGGGATCTCTCAATATTTTAAAAATATAATATAGTCATATACATATAGCATCCTTATGGTGACAGACTTATTAAAAAATTTGTCATGTAAAATTTCAAGTTAAATCATGTGAGATAAACAATCAAATCTTTCTTTTTTATATTAGTTTTGAATTAATTTAAATAAATTGTTCCATAATGATGTTTATACACATATCTTGCAACTTAGTAGGAGAGATTAAAAGTATATAACTTATGAATCACTATTATCATTCATATAGAGATTAATTTCAACAGAATTCATTAATTTAATTTTGGTATGATATTCTTTGAAATAATAATTTACATTTTATTTACAAATTAGCCATATTATTAGGAATAACCTAATAAGCCAGTGCCATAAAGATAAACATGGAATTTTAATTTTAATTAGCATCTATTTATTTCGAATCAGATTCAAAATCTTTAATGCTATAGGGCTTTAGTTATTTCTGCTGTAATAAGATATTCAATTTAAGTCTAGAATAATATAAACATGCTTCATGTTCATCATAACTTGATCATTACCAATAAAAATTATAACTTTAGATAAGAAGAGGTGGTTAAAATATTATAAAATCTAAATATAAGAAAAAACAGATAATTCTTGTAACTCACTTGACAGGCGTACTCCGTCTGATGGGTGTTTTTCGACCGGATTTGTGATGTACATGGTCTTCGCCCTCAACGCATTGCTCGCGGTCACAACTAGACCTTAGGAATGGTGTTTTCGAGCGCGACCTTGACCGCAATCCAGTAACCGTTGGGTTTTCCATAATTTGCTTGTCTGTGCTGTTATCACTTTATCCAGAACATTATTAATACACAGGCTATGGGCATTGACCCATAGATACCAAGTCCAAGCACAAATGATTCCAAAGAATTCAGATTAAGGGATTGCACAAGAAAATCTATTTCTGTGGCTTAATGTGCTGCCGCCAAAAGTAACGTAACGTACAGACTGTCCATGCACTTGTAAACAAAAATTTACAGGTGTTTGGTGTACTCAAGTTCCGACACTAAGTTCACTTGAACAATAATAAACGGTTGTACAATAACTTTGTACATAGAAGAAGCGCGTAACCATAAAATTAGTGAATTTCGTAACTTCTTGCTCGCTAAACATAAACTGATGACGTCATTGAAAAAGACGTTAGTAGCAGTCCAAAATTTGCTTAAATGGCTAAACTTCTGTCCAAATAAAGGTCTTGAGTCTATTATATTTTTAAATCTGGAAATATAATGAAACAAATTAATATTATAGTCTTACTCGAAAAATTTCTAGAATTCTTTAGGATCACGCTGGATAAACTAACTGCCGCATGGGATACTAGTACGCGCTTCAAAATCGAAAAAAGAACTAGAAAGTATGTAAGTTACTTTTGAAGAATTATTTATTTTAACAGAATTCAAGTCAAAATGGTATTGTATTGAATAGAAGATATTTAAACTATCTATAAATGTTTGTATAAATCATATTTAAAATTCTAAACAAAAATTGTATGACTGTGCATTGTATTATTGTATGCCGAATTGTGCATGTTCTTATTTTTTACATCGAACTTACATCATTTTCGTACAAGGTACCTACATAAAGCACCTACTTCTTTCATTTGACTTACTGATAACAAATCGCTACTGAATACCAGGTCATAAAGTCCCAAAAAAAACATAACTATCTTTCGACTTTCGGACGACCAACATTTTCATAATTGACATTTGATGGACAGTTGGCGGGGTTTTCATATTTGCTGAATTTATATTGTTTGTTTATTTATTCTTAGTAACAAATACATACTATCATATATAGGATATGGATTCTAACAGAATATTTACGAAACTTAGAGAACTAGGACATGCCAATAGTAAACGAGATGAGTTAGAGGATTTTTGTAAAACGAAGTTTGATCAGGTTAGTAAAACTGATAAATAATGTATGTCATTTATTAAATTGTTTTATAGTGATCACAAATATGAATTATTATAGATATTGAAATTTTTACCCAGAAGACTACTGAATAGTGATGGCGCAGATTTGTTAGATTGCATTTTTAATGGACTACCTGAAATGCCTTCAGCATCATGCCGGCAGGCAGTAAAGGTAAGAACATAACTACTAAGTAAAAAAAGACATAATATTATTTGACACGCTAATAGGTAGTTTGATTTAAGTTTTGCTGATATTCTTCTATTTGATTAATACTTTGTAGATAATAGACATAGTATTGCAATCTATGAGAAATAATTCAACATCCCTTACACACTGCGGTGATGTTATAAGCAGAGTCTGTTTGGAACTCTCAAGGCAACCTGTGGATGATCTAACAAGATGGTGCAATGACAGTGTTCAGTCCATCATTCAAGACAATGATGTTAATTTAATGTAAGTTATTATTTTTATTTGTAAGAAAGTGTATTAATAAATTTAATATACTTCAGGTAAATATTTGACAATTATCAAAAATAAATTGGGTCTTACATTGATCCAACTCTAAAATAAGCAGCATAAAGCATTTTTGTTACAGACATCACAACAGAGGAATCACAAATATAATACTTATATACATACTTACTACTATCTGCCCGTAACCGACAGGCCCCTTCGAAAGAATATATTAAATCCATACTTCCGGTGATAATGATGTTACACTATTATTTGAGTCTTTTTATTTTTTATATATTTAATGTTGATTGCCTATTCAGAAAAAGCTGGGGCAGATTATATCTTTATAATATTCACTATTTGATGGGCCTGTTGTAAGTTTTATACCCAACCAGGACAAATATTTATATGATGATATTTGTATTTGTTCTGTGTTTGGGTGTTAAATATAATATATTTAAG